>DWLH01002330.1:0-10980 GCA_018249795.1 Heliconius telesiphe telesiphe | reverse complement strand
GGCTGTTTCTGAATGAGTGAATTAAATTATTCACTGACATCAGCACATTTAACAGAGTATATTATATAGGTAAAAAGAACATAAAGTTACAAAAATATATACGTGTAATAAATAATTAGCTTTATGTTTATTTTATAAATATCAAATATCAACAATGGTCGTATTTTTTTATTTAAAACAATTAAAAATTCTTTGACGATAATGTCGTAAAAAAATCATATTAGAAGTCATTATAGTTGTCAATCAATTCAGCTTATTAAATCAATAATAATGTATTTTGGGCGGGCGAAGCCGTGGGCGAGCCGCTAGTGATAAATAAAATAGTCTTTCGTCGTGTCGTTCTTAAGAATATCTAATGTAGTTAAGGCCAGTCGTGGCGTAGAGGAAATGAAATATTTATTCACATATATATTTATATTTCTTCGCTCTGTCGTGAAGCCAAAACGCGACGTTGAGTTCCGCCATTCAATACGCAATGCCTCCAGAACTCGGCGAAAAGTGGGGAACGGAGTGTCTTAACACTACGTCTCCACTGTCTACTCTGCTGTGTGCGGGATACAGCGTGAAGCTGATTCTTTTTAACCTATATTTAGTTACAGCTATATTCACTTTATCCAGCATATTATTACCAGCGAAGCCAAGTAGCAGTCGGTTGCGACTATAACATCCGTTAATAGTAAAACATAAGGTCAATTAACTCTGACTAATCGTTTATAATTTATAAACTGTTACCATTTAATATCTTTATAACATTTAACTAAATATATCGACGGATTAGCTTTGTTGTCATATATTGAATGTACTCATGGCATATAATATTTATAAATCATTAATACATATTTTGATATAATAATAATTTCATATAAAATATTATAAATAGTATTACTATTATATTTATATTTCCTTTTATAGTGGTTAATATTTTTAAATATTTATGATTATATATAAATATTATAATTATATAATTTACCAAACCTATTTAATTTCTAACAAAAATGGCGGCAAGCATTCTACGTATTGTAAAATTGTTTATTAAAAATTGTTATTTTACATACATCATAAAACATCTTCATACAGTTATTTCCACTTAATAATTCAATAATATTTAATTCTGTATATTAATGGCATTATATGCGTTAATATTACTCCTCTTAATTTTGATAAAATTCTATTAAAAACTTACCGACGAAGTAATTCTAAAACAATCAATCGTAACTTATTAAAGGAGCCTCGAATAACTATCACTTTAAAATTAAAATAAAACTAAATAGGTATACATTAATTATAAATTAAAACTTCTCTTCTTCCTTCTCCGCCATTATTCCTCTTTTTCTTTTCTTTTTTTTTACTTTGACGTTGACAGTAGCTTATTCAGCCAACATGATAGTTTGTAATATTAGAAATATTAATTATGTTACTATCATATTTCTTTTTAATTATAATGCATACTGATTACTTATAATTATTATTTTTTTTCTAATAAATAATTATAATAATAAATATATTTTATATTTGCATGTTTACCTTAGTTATTAGTATTACGTTACTTTAATATTACTTCTGAATGGAACGCGTAATTAAAAAACTGAACTAAACTATTATTTATAAGATTGTATATATCGTAAATTATAAATTAAAAAATATTATAATTAATTAATTTTTAATTAATTATATTATTCACCTACACATTTTATTTATGGTACCAATTGTTACAGAGTGAATGGGAGAAAAATAATTAAAAAAAAAAAAAACTACTTCACCCTGTATCCCGCACACAGCCGGGTAGGCAGAGGGAACCTAGTGTTAAGACACTCCGTTCCCCAGTTTCTGCCGAATTCTGGAGGCATTAAATGTTGAGTGGCAGAACTCAGCGCCGCGCTTAATCTCGACACCAGAGCGAAGAAATGGAAATATAAATTTAAGTAAATATTTCATCTCCTCGAGTGGGAATCGAACCCACAACCAGCCGGTTTTACACTCAAACCTCTTGCCGTTGCGCCACGACTGGCCTCAATAATTTACTTGGTCAATTTTATTTGTACTAAAATATTTTCGTACATTTCACCCACACTATAAAAATATTAAAACAAGCTGGCCGCTCTAGTCTTTATCCGTGCCATTTGTGTCGGAGCATCTATTTTTCCAATCCAAACAGTTTGATTGATGGACGTCGTTTTTGATCGCCTCTTTTCTATTTTGATCACACCATATTGGCGCTATTGTAGTGTAGTTGGAATATGTCTGATTAGTGTAGATTTGATTCTTATTTGAGGGAATATAAATTTATTTTTCAGAATTATCCTTTATTCCATAATAACAAGGTAGGCCTTGACACTAGATTTTCATTAAATTTAGTGTCAAGGCACAATGTTCTTCCCATCCAAGTTCTAGACATTGTTTAGAGGGTGGTGGAACTCAACGCCGTGCTTTGTTGTTATCAAGGAGTTGTTATCATATTATGTCATTCAATAATTATTTTATACGGTATTTTTTTAGGGTTCCGTAACTCAAACTGTGTCTGTATGTTCATCTGTCAAGATCATTTATTTCAATATAGCTTAGAGAAAAATAAAAAAACGACATGAAAATTTATATATATTTTATAGACAAAAATAATAATAATCCATTCCTCGCCCTCTAGGCACTCGTACGTCGCTCCGGCGCACGAGGTACCTATGAGCAAGGCCTTTCTTACTGTTCTTTAAATCTCAGTTAAAAAAAAACATTTATCCGCTACTATGAACAATTAACTTTTATTCAGGCAGGATTATTTTGAGCAAAGCAACCGCAGTTAACGTATTTAAATATATTGTCATAAATTTAGTATATATGTATGTATTTATTATATATCATTTGTATTTATAAATATAGTGTATATATGTATATTTTTATATGTATCTAATTATGTATAGGATATTAGGTTCCCTCTTTATAGTTTTTTTTAAATTATTTTAGCATCTGCTGTGGAAATCTAGGAAACAAGAAAATGGTCCCTCCCAAAAATTGTTTAGCTTGATCCCATTTTTTAATAACATACAAAAATCTAAATTGCAAGCGAGAACTAGTAATATAAATATTGTTAGCGAACTCGTGTAAAAGAGGGTAGATTTAGGTGAAAATTATTTATAGTTATTTTTAAGCAGTGGAATTGTGTCAATCGGGGCAGTTGCTTGTCGGCAACGGCTCCTATTGGAAGGAAACTAGTGTGAAGTATTGTTAGTAGGTGATACATATCAGTTATTGCAATTACATAGTATCTCTTTCAAAATAGTTTAGAATCATATAGATGATATGTGTTTTTATCGTATTTTTTTTAAAACGTTAACCACTTCCGATTTCTAACAATATAATAATCGTGAAAACTAAGTCAAAAGAACTTATAACTAATTACATTCTTAATTTTTAATTTAATTTTAGCTTCACGCTGTATCCCGCACACAGCAGGGTAGGCACAGGGAACTTCCTGTTAAGACACTCCGTTCCCCTGCGCCACGGCCGCCGGCCTTACGGCTAATTACATTCTTGATTAAAAAATTAAAGATCAGCTTGCTTACATAAGGGAACTGAGGCAATATTATATTTAAAACAAATTTCTAATTAGCTTCTACATTACTGTTGTAAGTAAAAACTGTTCTTTATTTCAAAATGAACTATCCATCCCAGTTTAAATTAACCTCTACTTTTTTAATCATGAATTCTCTTTTGTATGGATAAAATACTTTTAGAGTCATTCAATGTTGTCTAAAGTTTTGTTTTTTTTTAGCTTTACGCTTTATCCCGTACCTACGTAGGCTAGTACTAAGACATTACATACCCATTAAAACCTACCACGTAACCCACTTTCAACCGAACTTTGCAGTCATTGCGTGTTGATTGGCAGAAATTTCCCAGCTTTCTTATCAGAGCAAGGAAATTAATATATTATATATTTAATTTCCTCAAGTTGAACCCATATCATGTAGCGTATACAGTTTTACGTTTATGCCCCTGTACAACTACTATAATTTAAATAGTTTATTTATTTTTAACTACAATTACGTATTTAAGGACGTACTATACTATAGTTATTAGCAACTAAAGATTAAAATTTGATACATTAACCAGTAAGTTGTTAGATTTTTTTCCTTATTAATACAAATCTATAAAAAACAAACGAATAAAAGTAAAATTTTCGTGACGCGTAGTCTACTTCAGGCCAAATGTCGAATAAAGGGAAACAACGAGTGTATAACAATAAATAATACATGTCACGTATCAAAGAATTCTAGAGACAGTTCGTAAAACGTATACTCCATATCCTGCATATGTAAGGATATACACGAGAAAATTGGAAATATAAAAATGACACGACAAGCGAAATGAAGAGCGATGTACTCAGGTTTTTCATTTTTTTATTTGAGGTCTTTGTAGGTCAGATTTTCAATTAAAGGATATTTATAATTATTGTAGTGACTGTGGCCGGAGTGGCGCAGTGGCACTAGTCCCCGACTGTAATGGGACAGTTTTGGCTTCTATTCCAATTTGAGAGAATGAAGCGTTTAATATTTTCATTTCTTCGCATTTATTTCCGCCACTCAACCTGGAATGCTATAAGGAAATCGGCGAAAAGTGAGTATTGGAAGTGACTGAATGGGGAACAGGGGGTCTTAACATTAGGTTACAATGTTCTCTCTGCCTACCCTGCTGCGTGAGGAATACATCGTGAGCTAAACATAAAAAGAAAATGAGGTATCTATATTTATTAAGATGGTTGTGGCACAGCGTCACTTTACTGAAGAGTTTATCGTATTTAAGTAAATGTCAAGACCTATAAGTAGATACTTAATCCCATCAAAAACATAAATGTAAAATGAGAGCCAAGTTCAGTAATATGATATATGCCGTGGTTGTTGACTTCAGCGATAAAAGAAGTGAGATGTAAATGTGTGCCAAGTTCAATGATCAGTCCTGAAATTTATTTTTAACAATATAAAATATTGTATAACACCTTAAATGTCCTATCTTCTTACAACTTATGAGACTATATTTATGTGTAAGATCTGACTTGGCTAGTTTTCATATGAATTTACAGTAGGCTTGTATGCCTACCTAGAATGAATATAACATTTGTTTTTTTTTTATTTTTAGGTGCTCTTGTAATACACTCAATTATATCGATGCTTTCGTAAATCATAATATTGAACTTGGCTCTCATTTCATTTCTAATGTTTTTGTTGGGATAACACTACTTTTTGTACAGAAATTACTAGTAGGTAGGAGTAGGTTCATAATAGAAACAATACCAAATGTTATTTAGGTTAATTTTCTTACTTCCGCTTACGGGGAGTAATATCCTTTTTTTCGCTATTTTCTATACTTTTTTAAACCTTTGAAATGTTCGAGTAAATTGACCATTTAATATACCAAACTTTTTAAAACGTTATCTATTTATATTTAATTTAGCTAAGTCGAGGTGGTATAAGATTCGCAGGGGGTTTTTCTTTACCATAGAGTTCTCTTGTGCTTTGATTTGATGTGGACCTAATTTATAAGATAAATTAAATCAGCTTTACGGTGTATCCCATAAACAGCAGGTTAGGCGAAGGGTTGTTGGGTGGCGAAACTTAACGCCGCGCTTTGCCTTGAATACCAGAGTAAAGAAATGGAAATATAAAGTTAATTACATATTTCAATTCCTTGATTGGGGAATGAACCCACTACCAGTCACGTTTACAGTCACATCTTGTGCCTCTGCGCCACAACTGGTCCCAAATGTTATAATTTTTTTTTATTTTGTCTAAAAATTGAACAGACATTTTTATAAAATTATACTTACTATAAACATTTTGACATTTTTTTAATTATATTTCCTATTTATAATATAATAAAAATATATCGGTATTTTTGAAGTCGGTGCCAATATGGGGTATTTTTTAGTAGTTATCTCCTAATTTTATTCTTTTCTTAGCTAGTACCGATGCACATATTACGCGCAAAATCATATTAGGAGAGTTCGATTATTTGTAACATTAATATCTTGTCCCCGTTCAATTTTAATATTAAATAGTTTAATTTAGATTAGTTTACGTAGCCGAGGTTCGAGTCCTGCAGGGGGCGCCTTACCGCCGTTGACATCGTCGCAGGCAGCCACAGTGCTTGCATTTCTTCGGGGACAGAGTTCCCTCTTACCTACCCAACCGGTGTAGCAGTAATAGCCCCTACTGGCTGGCCTGGCTTGTAAAAAAAAGTTTTTTTTTACAAGCCAGTAGGGCTATTACTTATATTTTTGTTTTAATTAAATAAATAAATAATAATAAGTAGATAAAAAGGCATACTCTATTCCATCAATAAGTTATCAGTTTCTGCCTAATTTTCGAGATATTGCATTTTGAGTGGCCGCGCACTTTTTTTAGCTTCACGTTGTATCTCGCGCAAAGTAGGTAGAGAAAACCTGGGAACCTAGGTACTTGGGAACCTGTTGTTAAGATATCTTTGTCGTTTACCATTAAAGCACTCCCTACTTTCCGCCGAATTCTTTAGACATTGAATGTTGAGTGTCACAACCCGACGCCGCGCTTTGACTCGTCATCGGAACGCGGAAATGTGAATATATCATTACGCTAAGTGGGAATTTAAACCCACGACTCGTGCTTACTGTCGCTGTCCCTATGCAGTCGTGGCTTAGGGGCACAAGTAATAATAATATAAAATAATTTAATTCTTCAAATATTATTTCGCTTTATTATTTCTAGTCAAACACTTTGCCGCAAGTGTATAAAATTTTAGTTTTTTATGGAAAATTGAACCTGTAATCTATAAAGCACACATATTAACCACAAATCCAATACATAATTAAAACAATGAAAAAACATAATAAGTATCTTACAAGCAATTAGTTAGAGCGACAAATTAACAGATGTTTTAGAAGTCCATGATTGATCGACCTACTTGATTGTTGTCATCTAACGAAGTACAGCGTGTAACCGATGAGTGGTTTAAATTGATTTAGTGAACATATTTGCTTTATAATGCTTTAAAAATAATTTTTAATATTCGCTAATGTGAGTGTAAATTGCCGCTTTTTTTTTTGTTTTACTTTTTACTATTTATTTAGAGGTCAGTCATGAATATTGAATGAAATATGCTTTGCCTCGTTACCAGAGCGAAGAAATTAAAATATTAAATATTTAATTTCCTTAAGTAGGAATTGAACCCAAAATCGGTTGCAACACAACAAGCACGTCTGGTCTCAACAGGGTTTTGATCGCTTTTAATCACTTCACTTCTAACTTCAAGCTCAAAAGGACAACAATCAACATAACCAGGATTAATTATTAGCTTTAGTTACTTTTCTAATCTCACTAATACAGGGCTGAGCCTGTCTTACCCGTCTTGTGGGTTCGATTTCCGCTCGGGTGACTAAAATATTTAATATTTCTCTATATATGAAATATTTAATATTTTTATTTTCTCGTTCTAGTAACGAGGCAACGTGCGGTGATGAATTCCGCCAATCATAACGCAATATTTCCGGAATTAAGTGGAAAGTAGGGAACGGAAATGTCTTAATGGGAATGGAGTGCCTGAACACTATGTTCCTATGTTTTCTCTGCCTAATTATGAAGCAAAAAATAATAATTTCTGTATGTAACGTGACGAAGTTCGTCTTTATGTTAGCTATATATTTTTTTATCATTTTCAACTCATTGTTTATCGTATTCGAGTATTTATATTAACATAATCCCAGTTGAGGGTGATTATATTTAAAAATATAACAATTTTGCTAAACAAAGCGGGTCGTTTTGTCAAGAAAAAAGAAAAGCTGTTTCACGCTTCTTTCCGCGTGTCAAAGTACAGATAAACAGAAGGTATCGGGTATTAAGACACTACCCGTGGGAGACAAAGTGTCTATGCGCTATGTTCCCTCTACCTGCACTGCTCTTTGTGGGACAGCGTGAAGCTTAAAAATATAACTTGAGTTAAATAGATCCTATGCTACTAATATTGAAAACTACAAGTAAACTAATAGTGAAAATTTGTGAGAATGGATGTCGTTTTCCTTTTGCTTGTTGTTTAGACACGATCTCTTCGTAAAATATATAGAGTCAGTTTAACTAACCAAATCGGCAATGAAAAGATACACAGAATGGCAGGTACCAGCAGAGACCGTCGCGTTAGGCGCTCCGTTCTGGCTAGCCCGCTAGGGATAAAGTGAAGTAAATAAAAAAAAACATTATTTTTTTATATAAAGTATCATTTATTCTATTATAAAAAAAATTATAGAAGTAGATCATTACTAAATTAACCTATATTTTCAATTCATAACTAAATTAACCTACATTTTCAATTCATTTTTTTTTACCATATTAGAAACTTTCAATGAATCTAAATATTTCGGCTCCCCGAACTTTGTTAGACGCAAAGTGTTTATCATTTTGATAGATTTTAGAATATCATACGACAATTTAGTAAATCTCCTTGTTGTTTTGTACTAACTTTAACTTAACTCGACTCAACTGTTGTTGTTTTGCTTTAACGCAAAAACTACTGAACTGATTTGATGTGCTTATAAATCACAAACACATATGCTACGATTTATGTCGAGATTTTGATAATTTGGCTATAATACAACAACAAGCGGGCGAAGTCTCGTGTGGGCTGCTAGTTAAAAATAAATTCATTAGGAGTTTTGAGATAACTCAAATAATTAGGTTACCGTACCTCAAAACGTAACCTTACAGGATTACTCTGTTGTCCGTCGGTCAAGATCATTTATCTCGAGTTCGCCGTGAAACACAGACAAAATCAAGCTTCCAAATCAACGCAATCAAAAGATGTGAGCATTTTTGTATTGTAAGTAAACATTTTTTATGAAGTTCACCGATTAAACAAAACTTATCTATTCTTCCCGTGGACCTAGAGTTACGAAATTTAGCACGAACTGAGAATTAACAATATAAAAACCGGAAAAAATGACTAATATTTCCAGTTCATTTCACATAAAAAGACTGCATACGCTCGGAAACTTAAGTTTGTCAATTTTATTAAGTTGTGCTTCCCGTTGATCTATAATAATAAAATACATACGAAACTCTCAGCGGGCGAGTCTGAAGTGTCCCTTAACGAATAACTTTTACAACTGCCATATTTTCATAGAGCAAAATAAATTATAAAGTACTAAGTATACTGTTCGACATTGCGCCTTACTTTAAACACTTTTCGTTCTCGGTTCGATTACCATTCGGGAGAATTAATTATGTCCTTTTCTGCGCTCTGGTTTCAATACTAAGTGCGGCGTTGAGTTCCACCATTTAACACGCAATATCTCAAAAAATGGGCAATAATGGGGAGACTCTTATCATACAGGAAATCTAGCTTTGCCATATGCAGAATTTAGCGTGAAACTAAAAAAAATATACTGCTAAAGTTATGTTAGAAAAAATATAGACTAGACGAAAGTGGATCTATTGTTAAACTTTTTGACGGACTAATCAGCGGTTATATATTTAAGGGATTTTCAATAAACTAATTATAAAATATATTACAATGAAAAATGTAGTCCTATATATTTTTTGTAGTTGTCAAGTAATTTGCATCCGCCACTCAACATGCAATGCCCAGAATTCAGCGGAAAATTGGGAACCCAAGTGTTTTAATGGGAACGAAATGTCTTCATACCAGGTTTCCAGGTTCAATGTGCTTTCTAAATGCAGAATACAGCGCAAAGCTTAGAAAAAAAAATTCTGGAACAAGAAATGATTCCGTATAGCACTCTGGCCACCCCAGAGTAAAACTAGCCGTCCTCCAAGCATCGCCTATTTTTTTCGCGATATCGCTATTGAATAACTGAACTTAACCCCGTGCTTCATCTACAAGAGGGAGTAAATATAAAAAAAATATTACATCCTTTCACTGAGTGAACATCATCTAAAACATCGAACCCACAACCATTGCACTTGTAGTCAGTTCATATATTTTACGTGAAGTTTATCGCTGACTCTCCTTTATGTTCCAAGTCAATTTGTTTATCTACTTTTTAACTAACTTTACTGTAACTTGGCATCGCGCTGAGTTTATCGGTTTGGCCTTTTGGCTGGTCTAGTTTAGCTTGAATTCAATATTAGTGAATTTATTTCTGTTTTCTATTCTTTTTGTTAAGGCAAATAATTATTTTTATTATTAAATTCCTGATGACACTGCGTTATTAGTAGCTACGTAATTGCAATTATTGTATAAATTAACTCTTTTTGAAAATAAAATATAATCTTGGCTACTCGTTAATAACTCATATTAATATGTGTTTGCCGCGCTCGTATGGTGACTTTCCATCGGGAAAGGGGCCTATATTTTAAGATCAGGAAACAGTAGTTCCTGAGATTAACGAGTTGAACTGAACAATTTTTTTATAATATCACTATAGATGATTTATTGATAAAAAGGAAACAAAAAAAAAAGTCTTTGAAAATGTATTTTTTGATTAAAGCACTAAAGGGCTTTTTTCGCGGGTAGACATCAAAGTGCACAGACGTGTTTTTGGTAGCTCTATATTATTTTTACACGTTACATACACAAATTATTATTTTTAGCTTCATAATTAGGCAGAGAAAACATAGGGACATAGTGTTCAGGCACTTCATTCCCATTAAGACATTTCCGTTCCCTACTTTCCACTTAATTCCGGAAATATTGCGTGATGATTGGCGGAATTCATCACCGCACGTTGCCTCGTTACTAGAAAGAGAAAATAAAAATATTAAATATTTCATATATAGATAAATATTTAATATTTTAGTCACCCGAGCGGAAATCGAACCCACAAGACGGGTAAGACAGACTCTGCCCTGTATTAGTGACTTTAGAAAAGTAACTAAAGCTAATAATTAATTCTGGTTATGTTGATTGTTGTCCTTTTGAGCATGAAGTTAGAAGTGAAGTGATTAAAAGCGATCAAAACCCTGTTGAGACCAGACGTGCTTGTCGTGTTGCGACCGATTTTGGGTT
>DWLH01002329.1:0-10983 GCA_018249795.1 Heliconius telesiphe telesiphe | reverse complement strand
AGTCAACATAAAAATATTAAAGATAAAAAAACAACATTCCTACTTACTAAAATAATCTATTTCTCCATTCCAGGACTGTTCCTTATAATCATACAATTGGCAGTCGCCGATTTTATACTGCTGGGAACTTCTATCGGACCCGAGCTTTGGTCTAATAACGCAAGGACATGGATATTTGGAAGACTTGGTTGCACAGCCTATAGAGGGCTAGCTGTATTTACGTCAACAGCATCATTATATTTAACTGTTACCGTCGCCCTTCATTCTTTATCTACTGCCAATTTGGAAAAAAAGGCAACAGTTGCAAGGGCGAAAAAAAACGAACGTGATGAGGATGACGAAATCAGATCCTCACGCCACAGTCTGGTCGCCAGCAGTGACACTTCTACTCCTCCCCGAACGATGAACGTGGACTACCGACTCGTAGATACGCGAGTGTCAGTTGCACCACCCTCAATATTTGTTTGGGTATTGGCCGTGTCACTCAGCATTCCGGAGTTCGCACTGGCCACGACGGTCCGACATGAACACGATACTATCGCGTGCACCCTAGTGGACACTAGCCACAGGATCAATATGCATTCTATGATTGCACTTTTTAATTTATTCCTTCCATCCTTAATTTTATCAAGCGCCGCTGCCCTCATTGTGTGCCAATTACAAACGAAAAGAGTCTCAAAGTTGGAAGGAAGCGACACAATTTCGGCGCTCAAGCTGTCATTATGTTTGATATTCGTGTATTTATTTTTTTGTGCACCACGGTCTATGTTCTATATTTATGGGCTGTATAGTTTACAAGATGTCAATAAAATAGATATTGGCTATGAAAATGATACTATCTTAATGATTAACATGTTGCTGAGTGCTATGTATCTCGCCGCAGCTCTGCTGCGTCCTTTATTATGTATAAGTTTATTGCCTAGATTAAGGAAAATATTTTCTTTTGGGTTTAGAAATATCGACGAAGTTTAGTGTTAAGCGAAAATTATAAGTAGATATTAACGTTACAAATTTATAGCTTTAAGCATAAAGATCTCCATATCAAATGTATACTATTATACCAATGCATTATTTTTGATATTTTAAAATTATAATCATTTATTTAAAATATATTGTATGTTTCTAGAAATCTTGGCCCTCTGAATATGCATAATGAAATAATCCATCCATAATTCCCTATCACTTACATAAATACGTATATCATGACAACGTTTAAAAACGTGTAAAACCAAATTGGCTTAGATTAATTATAAATATGTAAATAGTTGTCTTTATTATATTTAGTTTTAAGCCAAAAAAAAAAAACATTTATTGTGAACAGTTACCCTTGTTTCTTCTCAAATTTTAAAAATTAATTTACAACCTGAGACATATAATGTTAAACCTAAAATTCTTTACACGAAATTTTTAAAACAAAGAAAACAAATCAGAATAAATCAGTCGGGGCGCAGGGGCACAAAGTGCGACTGTAAAATCGACTGGTTGTGGGTTCGATCCCCACTCGAGATGAAATATTTATTAAAATGTATATTTCTATTTCTTCGCTCTGGTGTCGAGGCAAAGCGCGGCGTTGAGTTCTGCCACTCAACACGCAATGCCTTCAGCATTCGGCAGAAAGTGGGGAACGGAGTGTCTTAACACTAGGTTTCCTCTGCCTACCCTGTTGTGTGCGAGAAAACAAGCTATTTAATTAATATAAATTTTAACACTAAGCTAAAACAATAAACTCAGACCATAATATAATTTACTTTTTACGCTTGCTCAAGAATTAGGATAAGCAACAACAGACTACAGCTATATATATTGTTATTTTTATAGTATTTAGAGGTAGCCCACTAGAACTAGATAAAGAAATCTTTTAGCGTAGAAAAAATATTTGGAGTCTCGTATTTAGTAAATATATACAATCAATATCATGTGTGACCAATAACATTTGGAGTATCATGGATAGGCTGGTTTTTTTATAAGTAAATAATTATTATATTAAATTTTAATTAGTCTTTAATAGTAAAAAAAGAGCTATTGTGCCAAATATATCGTTATTTTGCACTGGCAACAGTAAAGCATAATTGCCAAAAATACAGTTTTTTTTTAGATAAAACAAACGCAGTTCAAGACTGAGATGCAAAGTAAAGAATGGTCAAATTAAATGTCGATCTTTGTAACGTTTTTTAGTAACCTTTTAATAATATTGAAAATTTGAAGTCATTATGTTTCATAATGATAGATGAAGTCAATTTTTAAATATTTTCTTAAGTTTAGTTTTCATTTAATCGTATTTTTTTTTAAATATGTCTCGCTTTTAGCAGCATAGGCAGAGGGAACCTAGAGTTGACACTCCGTTCCCCACTTTCCAGCAAATTTTCGAGACACCGTTCTGAGTAGCGGAATTTAAGGCCGCGCTTTGTCTATATATATATATTAAAATTAATATAAATCCCAATTATTTAATTTTTTTCATTAGTTTTCAACATTTAGAAACTTCACTTGAGGTGTATAACTATAACATAGCCTTTGAAATCTTTTAATAACATGCATTATTTATATGATCTCTAATATGATTTGCTTAAAATGAGATTTCGTTATGAATCTATTTAGAAAAATGGTACTTCTTGATTTTAGTTTGAGACTATTCTATAATTCAATTTCAATTGTTCGTTTGTATTGCAAAAAACGCGTCAACATTACTTATTATACAAAAGTATGATTGGTACTTTAATTTGATTTAGTGAGTAAAATATTTTCTTATGAAATTTAACTTGGCTTTTTTATTGATTTTTGCAATTTGCTAATCTATGAATATGAAATAAGAGACGCCCATATTGCCAAGGTACTTTGGAATAGGTAAAAACTACGTCGAATGTTACATAGTTTAGATAAACATCTTGTTGGGGTTAATAGGTGGCGGTTTATTTAAATATTGGTTCTAAAACTAAAAATTGTATTTAATACAAAAGTTTATTGGTGAAAACATGAAAAATATAATAGATTAATGGCTGATAAAATGCAGCAGAAATGTTACAATATTCGTCCATCACAAAACTATTTTGCTAATAAATGCCTGAAAATTCAGAATGCTATCGATTATTCAGTGATGGGCACAACAAAATGGTTAATGTCGAAGTTAATATTCGCTTTGGTAATATGTATGTATTTATAAGTCGAGGACATCACAAAACCACATAAAAGACACTAACAAGTTTTTTGTGCCCTAATTCCATACAGCCATTACAATTTGCAATTTTAATATAATGAAAATCTATATTCATTTGGTTATTGGGCGTTATTTTAACAATTTAATAACTAATCGCATAATTTTAAAAGATTCACCATCATGGTCTCCATTTCACTGCGGACATGCGGCGAAAGGAATGTAATCGGGGAAGGCCGACCGGGCTGGCGAGTCGTATCTCTAATCGATAAAAGGAAAACACTTTTAACTTAAGAAACCGTAATTTTAATAACTTAAGTTATAAATATTTATATTCATCAGGTCAGCTCGATATCTGTAATCCAGTGTAAATACAGAAATACAAAACCGTCAAAGATGACACAACATTTAATTTTAGACGGAACGTGAAGGTCCGCTGCGAACGACATTTTTAACATTTTTTTTACAAGCGACGGCTCGCGGCGGTGGCGCGACGTTCTCGAATGTTACTCGTTTTCTTATAAAACACGGATGAGAACAAGTGCGTGCGGCGCGTTAGTTGTCGCCGCCCTCGGCCGGCTCGTCGCCGTCGCCCTGCGTGTCCGACGTCCACAGCGTCAGGTTGTCCCGCAGCAGCTGCATGATCAGCGTGGAGTCCTTGTACGAGTCCTCGTTCAGCGTGTCCAGCTCCGCGATCGCGTCGTCGAACGCCTGCAACCAATGCCACCAACGTCACACCTCACCCCTCCAACACAACTGACAAACAACAGAATGATGCTGGCTGGATCGACATTAGCAGGTTAGTGGTGTTGCAACATTGCCATGCCGGGTCAGTTAGTCGACTCTTGTTTTTGACTAATAAACAGTATATACTATATTTCTTCATGCAATTAAGAGATCTGAATAGTGGTAGTAAGTGGCAGTAAAAATTCAGTTAGTTGGGATATAAGTTATCGTAGTTCACACTCGATCTCAATACAAGTCAAAAAACCTGTTTGGCTAAGTGACACGCCCTCGCAGGCGAGTTGATAATCTCGTAATAGAATACGGAAAAGTTGAGCGCGAGACCGAGCCTGATGGGATGGGTGGGTTGCATTTTGGCCTTGGCAATGTCGAACGCCTCCTGGTAGGCCTTCTGCGAGTCCTCCACCACGGCTGGGGACAAGCAAGCACGTTAGTACGGCGAGCCAGACTCGTGCCAGCCAGCATCAAACCTGTGCGTAACTGACACTTATAATGACCTGCTTGGCGAGCTGACACGCCTTGTCTGGTGAATTTAATATCTCATAATAAAAGACGGAGAAATTTAACGCCAGCCCAAGCCTTATTGGGTGTGTGGGCTGCATTTTCGCCTTGCTGATTTCGAAAGCATCCTGGTACGCTTTCTGTGAATCGTCTACAACGGCTGCAATATAAATATTTATTATCTAATAAGTTTTTTAATAAAATATATTTTTTTATCAAATTATCAAAAAATTGTAATAATATGTTTTTTTTTACTTCTATTTCGAAACTTCTAATAAGTTTTTTAATAAAATATATTTTTTTATCAAATTATCAAAAAATTGTAATAATATGTTTTTTTTTTACTTTTATTTCAATTTGACACTGTATCAAACTTACAATTTCTGGTTTCTCCAGTGGCCACTTCTGCGAGGTACCTGTAGTAATCTCCCTTCATTTTAAGGTAAAATACTTTACTTTCTGGATTACTAGCTTTAGGGATAAGGTGTTTGTCAAGTAAACCCTGTAACAACGTTTATTTTTAATTAACAACTAGAATTCTCAGATAATAGAATTATATATTATAAACATTGTTTTTTTATAAAATATGAAGAATGACTATTCGAATAATTTGAGTTTAACTTTTAATGCAAGACGTAACAATACGGCGCAGGTCGGGTATTGATTTTCACATTCGAAACATTACTGCATGTACAGAGTTCGAAATGGTTTGAATCCAATAAATTGAAGTACATGGAACTAGGGATGACATTTAAAAATATTAAATTATATGAAGGCGTTATAATACTAAGAAGAGATAGGGCAACGAACGAAGATGAGTGAGCAAGAGCGGCGCGCGCATTGACGCGGCGCAATACGTCACGCCGCCCGCCCCACCCCGCGGAAAGCCGCACCGCGCCCTGCAAGCTCTCACATGGCTACCTAGTACATGCTACATTGTTAATCATTAACTAAAATGTACTGAATGCGTAGAAAACCAATGCGACAACCAAACGCTTGCATCACCCCACGAAATGGGCATCGGCCAAATATGATGACGTCATACGCGTAGGAAGGCTAATCTGGCATCGATCTACTTAATTTCAAAAGAATGAAAAATTTAAAGTAGTAAAAAAAAAGTATATGAAAAAACAAATCTGAAAAATAATTTAGTTATTGCAGAATCACTCACCAAAACATCGTAGCAGATTTCTCTGAGCTCTTTTTCTACTTTAACCCTATATTCTTTTGCCATCTGTTGTTTTCTTTCCGATCCTTCGGTTTTCTGTTCAATGGAAGATATGACTCGCCATGATGACCGTCGAGCACCCACGACGTTCTTGTAGGCAACGGAAAGTAAATTCCTTTCCTCGTTGCTGAGCTCGACTCCGGTTTCGGTGACTTCTTTCATCGCCGCCGCCATGTCGTCATACCGCTCAGCTTGCTCCGCAAGCTTGGCGCGTTGCACCAATTCCTCCTTGTCGACGGACATGTTTGATGAATTTAGATGACTATATTACTGATGCCCCTGCAATAAATGAAAAATGGTTAGCGACGTGAAAAAAAAGTAGTATCCGAATTGGATACTAAATAATTTCTCAGAAAGACTAATCGTTAGGCGTCATTTTCGCCAAAGGGAATCCACTATGGGTATGAGTCATCATAAAATACGGCGCACCTTGGATAGAGGCTCACAAAGTGCACTAGCGCAAGGTATAAAGTCGAAGTGGCTCAGAGAGCGACCCTCACGGCTCACGGCTCACGCCAGACGCGACATCGACGCGGCGTCCGTTCGGTTTGACAGCATCTCACAGACTCGACCGACCAGCAAGTGTCGCGCCGCCTCGCACCGCCACTGCGCCAACAGTATTGATCCGCCGACACGGGATAAACACTCCAGACGAAATACGGCTGGCTCCACGCTTGTCGCTTGCACACACCCCTCTGCGCCGCGCACGCTACCCCTACCGCCACCCCTACCACCCACCCACCACCCCTCAGCCCGGCGCCTATACCTCCTTCTATTCACCCTTATCTAACTATCTATCAATCCATCTTCCTATATGTCCTGTTGCTAGGCACAACTACTAAAATATATTTTTTTATATTTGTGAGACAAACAATTATTTATAAAGCTCATTAAACCTGTAACACATTCCTTTTTACTTCTTCTATTCAACATATAGGTGTGTTTATAAATTTAAGGGGTGTGGCAGAGTGCTCTAAAAATGTGAAAATATTTAAGAAGTTATAGACTGCCCTATACAAAAATAATATAACCACTAAATAGTATCACATTATAGGACATTTTATTTTTGATAGATTACATAAAGAAATTTTATAAAATGTATTTATTAAAAATATAGTATATTTCTTTCATTAACTTGGTGTTTTTATTTGAGTTTCAGGTAATAGTTTATAATTCAAATTTCTTGAGCCAAGATTATTTCAATGTTACATTTTTTATGCAAAACTTAAAACATGTGGTTTGATTCAATTTCTAAGTGTTATTACAAATCAATAGAGACTATAAATCATTACTTATATTCAGCAATAACCAACATCTTGATGTTTAAAAATCTCAATCAATAATTTAACAGTAAAATGAATTGAAGATTTTGGTTGAAACAAACAGAATATTCCCAACTCTACTTATGTCTTAATATTTGTTAATTTATTCAAGAATTTAGTCCTTCTTGAATTAAGCCTTTCTTTTAGGAATAAATTAACAAAGATTCAAAAATACATAATATATTTAAGTTATAAGTAATAAAATTAAATTAAATTACAAAAATATATAGTTTTCTTACATTAGACAGCATAAAGCTTAGTAAAAGTATTACATTAGTAATGAGTCACACATTACCAATGCACTCATAGAATACTAGCTAAAAGGACTTCTGGAATATCCGATATATATGGTAAAATGAATATACATGCTTTAATTAACTTTAGTAACTGAAATCTAATCACTGGCGATATGGAAGTCCAAGATTTTAATTCAATATAGGCACGTGTTTGTCCCCCCCTAAAGATAGATAATAAGGGACCCAACTTAGACAGCATAAATACCAAAAATGGTTTACTTAATATATTATTCACAAAAAAACGAGATGGTAAGGCTATTTTTCCTTATAATTCAGCATTTTCAATGACATAAATTGTTATCGACATAGATAACGGCGTGACCGAGTAGGAACGACAAAATTACGACGCATTAACGATATACCTAGATGTTACATTAGACAAATTAAAAAATATTACAATACAAAGAATGTCTTAAGATAATGTTAATTATTTCAAATATAACTTAAAATTGCAATTACCACAAGAACAATTTTAATCTCAATAATGCTAAAAAATAATACCAAATCAAAGCCCAAAGCCTACTACTACTTACTGTGAATTTTTCCACTAAATTTAATTGTATTAGTGATCTGCTTAATTTAAATAGAGAACACAAGAATAAATCATTGAATTGAATTGTTAAATTCTTTTGAAACACTTAGAATTATCTCTAACCGCACCGCAACACCGTGTCGCCGGCTCGGGCAAAATGGCTGCTGCTAGGGACACTCCTTTTATGCGTCACAGTCACAAATGTATCAAGATATAAAATTTTAAATTAAACACTTTAAAATATCACAAAATAAGCGCACTCAGTAGTATTTTAATACACTTACTTGTTTGAAGGGATATAAAGTAATTAAGCCAGCAAATTGCGACACAGTATCAATTTTTCTCTTGCGGTGAACGATACACTACACTGACGGCAGCGGGGCCAGAGGGGAAACAAAAACGGAACAGGGTTCTCATAAAGGGTCGGCCATCTTAAAACGCTATATAGGAAGCAAAGCGCTCTATGTCTACAAATTGACAGGTTTATCTATAAACTATATTTCCGTCCCTTTCAGTTGTATAAAATAAAAAAGAGACAAGTGAAAATAGTTATAAAATTTAATCAATTTATTCCTACAGCACAGGAAGTCCATATAAAGCCCGCGTTTTTCAAATAAAAATAAATAATGCATTTAAAAAATATATTTATCTAATAATTTTCTCAAAAACTAGAAAATAACCAAAGATATAGTCAAATTGTTTTTATATAGTAAAATCTTTGTAAAACTTCTATAATATTTTATTTAATGTAATAAAAAACATAATTTTATTTGGCTTTAATAAAATAAGATATATCTAGAAGAGAAATGCTCTTGACAAAATTATTTTCTAATAACTAAGAAATTAAAAGTGTTTAGCATGCTTTAACTTAAAAGCTTTTTTTGTACTATAGCAACTCCGGTTCAGTTGACAGATATTTTTTTATAGAAATTTATTGGTATAGGTAGTTTAAGTTGTCTGTTTGCTATACTACAATGTAAAACATATCTCGATTCTCGATTTGGATTTTAAAATATAGTTTTCTATCTTAGAATAACAGTGTACTTAGGGTCTAAGCTCCAGTGAATAAGTAGGTTATTAAATGAGATTATGGGATGTTATTATTATTCTTATTTATATAGGTATATATAAATAAGTAACTATTTTCAGATATTTTATTGCACAATTCACTATTCAAGAAAGTTAAATGGCCCATATTTCGGAGACACTAACATTATGCTTTAATTATGTTGTGTATGGTAATATAGGTAAAAAATTATCTTGTCCATTTGTTTTAATTTGTCTATGTCTATGGTGCTGCCTATTTTTCTTTAGTCGATGGGATTAAATCTAGTATATTTTGATAATCTGAGCAAAGTCAACTGTCAAATAAAATATGAAATGTCAAATTTCATATGGCATAAGCCATTATGTTTACGGCATGGGCAAATTCAATGTGATTATATTTTATAATTTATATTAAACACGTGTGATATAAATTATTATTTTGAAAATAGTAAGAAAGTTGTTACATCATAACAAGTTTAAAGTAAAAAATTGAATTGTCAACATGCCAAAATCTAAAAGAGACAAGAAAGGTAAGTTAGAAAACTTAACCTATTTACTGTATTAATTGTGTAAACAATTAAATATGTATTCTCCTCATACAACGTGCCATACCTTCTTACAGTTTCATTAACGAAGACAAATAAAAAAGGGCTTTTATTAAAGCAGAAGACAATTGAAGAAATAAGAAATTCACTCTCTAAATATGAGCACATATTTCTTTTCACTGTCAATAACATGCGAAACACTAAACTGAAAGACCTGCGTAATGAATGGAAAGATTCACGTTTTTTCTTTGGTAAAAATAAAGTCATGGCAGTAGCTCTTGGAAGGACTAAAAGCGATGAAATTGAAGATCAACTTAATCTGGTAATTTTATGAATTAGTATTGGATTTGTAAAATTATGTTTTCCTGAAATACCTCAATATTCCATTCTTATATATTAACTAAAATACCCAATCCACTGATCATCTTATTCAAAGGTACAATTTCCATATGTTATTGCAGTAGCTCATCTGTTAAGATTTCACTTCATATGTTCTAGATATTTTTATTATGGTTTAATCCAGGGGTTCCCAACCTTTACTTAATCAAGGACCACTTTTATATCACTATTGGTAGCAGGAACCACTATGCATGTAGGTATAATAAAAATTAACTGTGATAATCAAACAAAAACTTTGCCTCACCATCCCCAGGCATAAAATTTAAATTGTTCACGGACCACAATTAGGCTTCTGCGGCCACTGGTGGTCTGCGAACCTGCGAACGAAACTGTTTGGGAACCAGTGGTTTAACCTAACAGGGTGAAGTTTAACTTGCCAGAATGAAGAAATTAAATAAACATAGATTTCCATGAGTTGGGAACCATACCATGTACATTCAGCTTTGTTCAAATAGACCATGATGGTGTTAATTTAAAAAATCTTAGTTAATTATCTTCACACTTTTGTCCCTAACAAGGTAGCCAGAGAAAATGGAATGCCAAACACTACAGTTTTTGCATCTCTTTTGCCTCAACCACTGACATCAACCTCTTCATACATGCTCTCTGGAGGTCCTCATGCTTTTACCTTTGTGACCTTCTTCTAGTATCATGATTACTGTGTATACCAAGGTCTCCTGCTGCTCTATATGTTCACTTTTCCTTCAATAATCTTTTTTGCCATTATTTATCTTTCATTTCAGTCATTACTCACTTGTTTAAACCCAGACCACCTGAGCACATCCTTTTACATTCTCACCATGACAACCTTACTAGCACCTGCCATTCTGTGTATCTCCTGCATTTCATTTATTCTTTTACTATAATACCCAAGATTTGCTACTGTATAATAGTGTTGGTACTAGTACAGCATTGTGTACACCCATGCAGTTTGTGTTTCCACATTGTATCTTTAATTTCTACTAAACATACTTCCCAAATATACCATATCATTCACTTATGCTAATATTTTATCATTTATGATGATCTTTCACATACCAGAACCTTTGTCTTATTCACATTTTGGCTTAGACTGTTATTTTCATATCCTTTTTTCCGAGTGGTTACCACTGAATACAACTTGCATTCTGATGATGCAATGAGCACTGCATGATCTGCATACAACACTCTTTTGAGACAGCTATCAAAATATAAGTGAACAACCCAGCTGACATGGCA
>DWLH01002328.1:0-10990 GCA_018249795.1 Heliconius telesiphe telesiphe | reverse complement strand
TCGCGAGAGTTAAATACCGCTTTGATTGTATCGTATTCAATCTTCTGCCAGTTTGAGATTATTCCAATTACAACAATAACGCTGAATAGGTTTGAGAAATCGTTACGAATTTTAGAAAATAAGTTCAGTTCCTTTGAAATCTACGTTATATTACTTTAAAATATATTTACTATTTAATAATCACATTTAAAATATGTTTACCATTTAATAATCACAATAATATATTTTACGTTTAAAATAGATTGTTGTGATTATTGTGTGTTATTGCCGCAACGAAATAGCCCATTTTATCAAACAAATTATATTTGCAAAACAAATAAAATACAACTTATATATTATAATAAAAAATACTTCACGCTGGATACTGCACATAACAGTGTAGGCAGAGGGAACTTATAACATAGAGTTAAGCTAAAGAAATATAAAAAAAAATAATTAGATAAAAAATAAAAATTAACATTTTTACAGTATTTCACATTAAGGATGGACAAATATTATAGAAAACGTATAAAAAAATAACATAACATACTTAGTTGCCCCATGAGGCGCAGATTTGAGTCCCGCTACGTTCTATTTTATATACCTTTTTTAAAACATAAAATAATAAATTGTTTCATTAAGCTTTCTTTAATAAATAAATACATCTATACATTCTATTTCGTAATAAAATTCCATAGTATAAAGGTTAATGAGCTAACATAATTTGTAACAAGCATTTTAAAAATAATAAAATTTAGACGATTCTCTTGAAACGTTGCTATTGAATTTTATATCCATTTCCAAATGTTTATTTTATAGTCTGTATAAAGCGGTACTAGCGAGTGGAAAAATGTTTTCTATCATATACTTAGTTGAGTCGAGTTGTGAGCACGGACAAAGTTTGATTAAACTACAAGGATCGCAATATTGAAACTTTTAAGACATTTTTTTTTAAATCATGTTGTATTCCGAACATAGCAGGGTAGGCAGAGTCAACCTAAAAAACCCAGTGTTAAGACACTCCGTTCCCAACTTTCGGCCGCATTCTCGAGGTATCGCGTGTTGAGTGGTGGAGCTCAACGCTGCGACTCTTAATACTTATGTAGAATAATATTCGAGGCGATCGTAGTAGTGTGGCACGTCTGAACCGAAAACATAATGGTTATGATGTGATGATGTTCAATCCCCTTTCAGGTAAATAGATTATGAACACGGAATGTCTTGACACTAGGTTCTCTGCTGTCCGAAAATTTAAAAATATGATAGAATAAGCGTTAAAGTTGTTATTTTAAATAAACACAAATTTATTTACATCAGATCTATTAGTATAACAGATCGTACAGTTCAATTTAAATGTTATAATATAAATATGATTTACCTAGTATAATTAATAACATAAATAATAATAGTTCAATTAAAAAGTCTTCGCGTGGATTAAATATAGCATGGATTAGATATTGCATTTCTTTAGCAAGCTCTCGAATACTAAAAAAAGTAAATTTGTTTACTTTTCCTCTAAATGCAAATAAAATGTGAGCATTCTGTAACAGAAAATATTTATTAATTAAATGAGATAAAAGAGGTCAGTTATGGCGCAGGGGCACAATTTTGTGACTGAAAACGCCACAGGCTATGAATACGATTCCTACTCGAGAGAATGAATTAATCAGCTTCATGCTGTATCCCGCACACAGCAGGGTAGGCAGAGGGAACCTTGTGTTAAGACACTCCGTTCCCCACTTTCTGCCGAATTCTGGAGGCATTGCGTGTTGAGTGGCCGAACTCAACGCCGCGCTTAGCCTCGAAACTAGAGCGAAGAAATGGAAATATAAATTTAAGTAAATATTTCATCTCCTCGAGCGGGGATCGAACCCACAACCAGTCGGTTTTATAGTCACACTTCGTGCCGCTGCGCCACGACTGGCCTCGGGAATGAAAATATTGGGAATGAATTAAATATTTAATATTTTCGTTTCCTCGTTCTGGTAATGAACCAAAGCGCGGCGTTAAGTTCCGCCACTCAACAGGCGATACCTCTAGAATTCGGCGGAAAGTGGAAAGTGGAAGTGTCTTAATGAGAACGGAGTGTCCTAACACTAGGTTCCCAGGTCCACTCTGGTGGGATGTGCAGGATAACTGGAAGCTAAAAAAAGATAATAGATTTTTTAATGTTTTTTGTATTAAAGTTAAGTTTTGCGGCAGTTCATTAGAAGCTATGATGTATAATGATTTTATATTTCGTTAGCTTAACATGTTAAATATTTATTAATAGTTTTTTCATGAACATTATAATAACTATTCTAATGGACTATACAGGTGGAAGTGTTAGCACCACTTTAAATGAAACCATAGTTTTAACTACTCCATAAAAGCCTAATACAAATATTATTTTTTTCACAAAAATGAAAAAGTGATTTTTTCAAACAAAATAAATAATAAAACAGTCGTGTTAAAATAAAACGCCATTTATATGACGCCGCACGCACACATAAACCTATCAAAGGAACACCGCCGCACACGCCTCATTCCGAAATCGAGTCGTAGGTATTGGCGATAAAGTTCAAAGTTGTTTAATCTTTGGTAGTATTTTTGTAGCAGTAAGTGTTTACTTTATTGGGATCTATGCGTAATCGCGTCACACGAAATACAGGTATGGATAAAAATTATGAAATGAAAAAAAAATCCTACGTCCAAACTGTTGAGGCATCTTGATTAATTTCCGGTATGGGCTTGAAATATTTTACCCTATATGCTGTTTCCGTAAAAGGAGCAATGCCTCTTCCACCCGTATGGCCTAAGATCCCATTGCTTAAATCTGCAGGGATTATAGTGTTGAGAAATAAATAAGCTTTAATTTGATGTATAATTCATTAAAAAAAAGACATGAGTGCAAATTATCAACATTAAGTGACCTTTTTAAACCAGGCAACCCAGGGCTTGCGGCAGGCTGAGAGCTGGCAACCATAGTTTTCCAATTCCTTATGCGATTTTCTTTCAAATGATGTGGGTTATTGTGATTCACATAAAAAACAAATGAGCGCAATTTTCTCCAAATACGCATTACGAAAAAAATTTATTAAAGGTGATTGCGACAGGATTCTTCTAGGCTAGTAGTAGTAATTTTAGGGGATGGTGAGGCGTTGGTCATCGCGCAGTGAGTGAGAAGAGCATGCTACATGGGTAGTAGTAGAGTATGCTCCGGACTCAAATGTAAATTATTTCAACATACATATTTATTAAAATATTTTAAAATAATTACACATTAATTCGTTGATTTTATGAACTAAGTATGCCAGTTCACGTAAGGAAGTTATGACGTCGCAACGTATGGTATTTTGACAATTTGCAAAATTGATTTTAAATTCGAAGTACCTATTGGATTTGATCAACCATCCTATTGAACGTTTATCTAAGATATATGCAATCAATTACCTACGCTTTACGCTGTCATTTGTTATAAATGAGTGTCAATATAGTATTTACTTTTACTGAATTACGTGAGGACGTGAATCGTTTTTGCTGACTGTTTCATCAATTCAATTATATTTTTAAATTTGTCGGTAAATAATAATATCCCTAAATAGTAGGTAAGTGAAAATTTTCACTGTATCTATTTACCTCACCATCATCGCCACACACAACACTAGAGGAGCTACAGGTGCCGGCCTTTGAGGTGGAGATAGGCACGTTTATTATGTACGTACCCAAGTGGTATCGACCTGGAAACACTGCTACAGGTAGACCATTCCACAAATGCGTGGCGTGTGGCAGAAAGTTTCTAAGAATCAGCATAGTATCATCAGCGTCACAAGCTTAAATACCATCCTAACCATCTGGATACCAGGCACGTGGAGTGCCTGAGACGTACTGTGCGGTTGAAAAGGTTCAAGCTGATACTGGAGTGCAACAGCCTAGAAATGAGATATTTTTCTCATATGAGGCCGAACCTTGGCCCATTACAGGGCGAATCGGTGTTTTGACGTGAAGGACTGTCTCGTTGTGCTGATATCCTCAGTTTCTTTAAAGCTAACTTGGCCTTGCTTTTCAGATGATCGCGATACTGGCAGTCACTGGAAACACTAAGGCCCATTGTGATGAAACTGGCTGCGGCTATGAAACAAGTAACCTAGAAAACTGGTGGCACGATAAATGGAATTTTCTTAGTGGTACAAATTTCCATCTTCTGGGATTTGAATTGTAGCAGGTTACTTTAACCCCATAAGGAGACGTTCCGGAGAGATTCTTCAAAAGAAGGCATAAGTTTATTTGGGCACTGGCCAATATTTTCCCTGGAAAGACCAGATCCAGATGATAACACTTAGCAATATATGTTAGAATCAACCAACATGTCATTGATATTCAGAAGAAACAGTGTAGGAGACGCACGCAACCTTGGGGAAAGCCAGCGTTTACGAGCAATATTTCTTAGCAAAAACCAATCGACAACGACCTTGATGTTGCACCCAGTGAGAAAGCTGGTGATACACATACATACATTCTGAGGAAGCCCGTAGAATGGAAGTTTTGCAGAAGCGCCTCATGCCACACTCAATCGAAGGCCTTGTCCATATCCAAACTAACTGCAAGGCCCTTTCCTTTGCTTTCGATAGCCGCAGACTACCGCGCAGCCGTGGGTTAGGTAAATCACGAATTCGACCATGGCGGAAGCTATTATGACGGTCATGGATCAATCAGTGATCCACCAGATAAACCAAGAGCTGGCTATTTGTAATGTACTGTTACGGATGTGAAGTCAGCAGATGGTCTGTAAGGAGGCATTGTGGTTGTCCACGTCCGGGAGTCACGTAGCTGGCTCAAAATCTTGGGACAATTCATTCGCCCTAGCAAGGTCGAATACAGATCTCCCTGCGTGGTCTTTTTTTTATGGAAAAGACAAGGCAAACGAGCTTTCGGGTCACCTGATGGTAAGTGATGGTAAGTGATCACCTCCGCCCACGACCCCGTGCAACACCAGAGGAGCTACAGGTGCGCTGCCGGCCTTTAAGATGGGTTGGGCGCCGGAGCCCGGCATTACCTGATGCAAAACGTAGTGGCATAAAGCCACTACTTCCCGCCGGTTTTAAATGCCGGGGCTGGTAATGATCCGGTCGAGTCTGCCCATGCGTGTTGCCATTGCTGGCGACGTGAATTTCCCACATATATTTTAATCGCTTATAAGACACCATCAGTACCAGGGTAATCCTATTCTAAGCCAATGGGATGGGAGCACATGACACGTAGTAGCGTCGTTTGAGATTTCTAAATTCGGAACAACACACGTGAAACCATGTTTGATCAAAGCCTTTAAACAATTTTTTAAATAATAGGTCAAAAAATCCAAATATCCCTCTGCCCAATAACACGGTCAAATGACCGTGCTTTGCCTTGTTACCCGAGCGAAGAAATAAAAATATTAATAAATAATAATTTATTTTCCCATTGTGAATCGAACCCACAACCGTCGCGTTGACAGTCACACGATTGTTACACAGCGCCACGACGCTTTCGCGGGAAATCACAGAAGTTTCTCGTGAAATATATATATTTTTTTAATGTAAGTTCCTATTGAGTTTTAGTTAGTTTCTGTTTGATTATCACAGTAAATTTTTATTATACCTCTTACATAGTGGTCCCTGCTACCAAGAATGATATAAAAGTGGTATATCAAGAAAAGGTTCTACTATTATATCATTCTTAAATATAACTTTCATTAAAAAACAGAGTCCTGCAGATACATACAATTACAATGTGTTTACAGCAACCAATAGCCATTATAGTATTCTCTAAGCCAATTTTTTGATGCTTTACTTGTTTATGTAACGATAGTATTGTTATAGTTACTCCCAAGTAATCCAGCTTTGACTAGAGATTAGACAAGCTTACTTGGACCTTCATTCTCTTTTTTTTTAATACACAACCGCTTTAGATCATTATGGAACCAACTACCACCAGAGGCGTATCCAGATAATAACAATATTGGACTTTTCAAGAGGTGGATCAATTAATATCTTGAAAACCTCTCTATAACTCCTCTATAGCTGTAAGTGTTCATGGGTAGCGGTAATAACTTAAGATCATGTGACCCGCTAGCTCGTTTGCCAGGTCTTAATTAAAAAAAAAACAGGTTAAGTGCGAGTCGGACTCGCCCACCGAGGCTTCCGTACCAATTTCAGGATTGTAGGTCAACGGGAAGTACAAGTTATAAAAGTTGACAAACTTACTTAAGTTGTGGGCATATGCATTCATTTTGTATGAAATGAACTACAAATATTTATTTGTGATGATTTCTTGCTATGAAATTTTCTTTTTCGAATTTTATTCCGTATCATTATCTATAAAAACGTTTGTTGTATGCAAGCCCCCTTAAATATTTATATTATTCTGTTTTTAAGTATTTGTTATTATAGCGGTAACCGTAATAAATCATCTGGTAAAATTTCAACTGTCTTACTATCACGGTTCATGAGATAAAACGTGGTGACAGATGGACTGACAGACTGCAAAGTCTTAGTAGGGCTTAGCAGGGTTATGTTGTACCCTTTGAGTACGGAACTACGGAACACTAATTAGCAATAAGCAAAGTTATCACAGAAATTTTTTTACACTGTTTATGTAAATTGTAAAATTCACACAAAAATAATCGATATTTACAAAAGCTTGTCATACTTGTGTATTTAGGGGACGCCCATTTGAAAACTCATAGCATCGGTAAGCCGAGCTTCCTTTTTCCGTAGTTGTAAATGTTGACACGGCGGCGCGATATTGCGCCACATGACGCTTTTACTTCTATCTGTATACTACACCATGCTTAAAGACATGCCATTTATAAGCGAGTGGTTTTTTTTATTTACTTTCGTCGATTTTTAACTTTGTTTCTAATCGTGTATGTTGTTTATTACAAATTTATGTTAAACTAGCGACCCACTCGCGGCTTCGCCCGCTTAAACTACTGAATTATTAACTTAATATACTGAATTACGTTCCTTAAACAAACGACTCAAACAATAGAATACTTAAATGGTAAAAATCATAAACAACATAGTAGTGTCCCTACTATTCTTTTATCTAAAAATAGCTCCAAAATACGCGCAATTGCTTCTAAACCTTCTTTACTATAGAGCTAGCATTGAAGCATTCTCTCGTCCAGCTCCTTTCTTCTGGTGCTGGGGAACAGCATCAGGACGTTGGTCTTCTTACCCTGGTCTCAAGCGGCACCCATCAATATGGCTGCGTCGTTAGGGGGCCCTTTTGTGGGATTGGAAGGATGATCAAATGCTACCTGAGCGGTTAGCTCAGCTAGTTGAGACCCTCAGTGAGGGAGGCCCAGCTTAAGTGACCAGCGGCCGAGGTGACTTCTCTGTAGTCGGATTCGGGGAAGGATAGAAAGTCATTCGGAAGACGACGTCTGATCTCTGGCGGCCGGGTGTGCACTGGGCGATGCTCCTTAGGTGCAGGTAACACAATATCAGCGCGTAGTGACGCATTGGACCCGAGTTGGACCCTTTCTATTTTTAGGTTGCGGTGAAGCGTGGTGTAAACACTACAATTAAAAACAACAACAATTAAAGATGGATAACAAAGTGATCCTAAAAGGATTCATTTTTTTTTCCTTTTGAGGTACAGAACCTTAAAAATGGATTATTTTTGTAGTTTGGTCATCCATACTGTTGTGCACTAAATAATTATAGATTTAAGTCTTTTGGGAATTGATTTGGTTTAGCTTGCAAGAATTGTCATATTTAATAGAAAAATGTTTAGTTATTTCATATTTGCCTAGGTAATCTGTAACTGCGCACACACTGCAAACGTAATTTTTCCCACATAAATTCCGCAGAAATTCTGGGTTAAAATGTAGATTATATATTGCTACACAAATCACTATCTATCATGCAGAAATTGCGAGAACTGCGTGGCTGCTTGAAAAAGTCTCAGGTTATATTTGAGAATATTAAATATTGAAATCTCGGTCTATATTAAAATCATATAATGTCGATTGCCGTTTGGCGCTTTTCCTTTTTACCAAAATGAAGAAATGAAAATATTAATAAATTATCTCTTTATCCAAAGTGGCAACTGAATTCACAACTGTCGCGTTTAAAGTCACACGGTTGTGCCACTGTACTACGACGGCATCATTAAGTAATTTAAGCCTTTTGGGCATTTATTTGATTTTACTCGTTTTTTTTCGAACTTGAACTTTATGTTGTTAGCCCTACTGGCTTTTACAGCAACACCGGGTGGATAGGGAAGAGGCTTCTCTGTCTCTGAAAAATTTGCAATTACATGTAGCTGCTTGTAAGTATGCTGACGGCGGTAAGGGCGTCCCCTGCGGAACGTGAATCTTGCTTTGCGACAGTCGAACAGACTGGATTTTGCTCGTAAAATTTGTTGCATTTTAAGAAAAATATTTAGGTATACGGTATTTAAGCTAATTATCAACGTAAAACTAATATTTAAAAGTATTAACACTAAAAGTGCAAACACACACTAAAGTGCTGAGAAATAAAGAATAAATGAAACATGAGCCAAAACTGCGGTTTATAGCCGGCGTGATGTGTGACAATTAAATGCATTTTTCTTTAAAACTATTCGTAATTTCGAAATAGGGTAAAGAGGAAATTTTATCTGTGTGTAACGTAGAAAATTAATAAAGTATTTAAAAGGATAAGGATTGATACCATTATGGACAAACATCCCTCACAATAAATAAATATATTCGAATTACTATTTTTAGACAGAAATATGCTCACTGTATGTTATCCTTATAATACACGAATATGCTGTCGCTGACTTTGTTGTAGATCTTATTAAGAGGAATAATACTCCAGTATATCGTTTTTTATGTAGGACTTACCATTAAAGCAGCGCATGCGTAAAAGTGTCTCAACGGGTAGGACTTTATACATATTTATCATATTTATGTTAAATTATATTAAAATATAGATATAATAAAATATATATAAACATTCCCTGAGAGTCATTCCTTGTGAATACTCTACTTAATGGTGAAAACCGCATCAAAATCCGTTGGGTGGTTTAGAAGAAGAAGAGTTAGAAAGGCCAAACAGAGGCGGAGGGCGATTTTATTTTATAATATATAGAGATTAAAAATTTCTTCTTATGTTATTTTTTATTTTTATTTGTGTTTGTTATTTTTTTAGCTTCATGCCTTGGCAAAGGGGAGTGGCGGAACTCAACGTTGTGCTTTTGCCTCGTTTCGATCGTTTCGGAACGAAAATAATAAATATTTCATCTCCTCGTGCACTAATTGTACCCACAACCTGTCGCGCTTAGTGAGATTTACTGTTAATATAGAGTTTAGAAATTTGATAATAAATAGTTGAAATAGCAATTTAAGGTTAAAGACGTAAATAAATAAATATATATATATATATATATATATATATATATATATATATATATATCTCTATATTTATTATATTTATCAGTATACAAGGTAACACAGCACAAAATTTTAAGAAAAGAAGTTTATAACATGTACCATTTTATTATTTATTTAACTAAATAGCAAATTTATATAGAATTATATATTATACAAGTATTTATATTTATAATATAATTTATTATCATTAATTAACAATAATAAGTTAATACTTAAAAAGTAACTATTTGGTACATAGCTTTATAATGAGCGGTCACGAAGCTCATGACAAGAGATGAGAGCTACCTTACCTTAGACCACTATTTATACTGACAAAATCATAGACAATGTCAACTGCCAACAGGGCTGTTAGTTAATTTTTTTATATTTATAATTATTTCCATAATAAATAACATTTTATATATGTATTTCTTATTATTTAATAACCATTAATTAAATGAAGTTTAATTTGATTTTATTTAATTTACTTAAAAATAGACATAATTTTATAGTAATTAATTGAAGTATTTTCATCATAATAGTGTAATTTGAATATTAATATTTTTATATATATTTCTTATTATTTAATAACAAATAAAAAATAATCATGAATAATAGGTTGTCTAACCTGGCCCAGGAACCATTTATATTATATTAGCTTTACACTTGTAAAGATGCATTTTTTAATTATTTACATTTACGTTCTGCGAATAAAATACCTGAACAAATTGAGTATTCCAATTTTCGCGACTTTGGCTATGACTATGGCTATGTCAGATATCTTCCAATAACAGTCTCAATAAAAATTTAAAACATATTTTATAAAATAAAAATATATATTTATTTCATATGTGTTTTTATTTTTACAAATAATACAATTGTTCAATTACAATTATTTTTCAATTCAATATTTTCAATGAAAACCGCATTTCAATGCAATTTATTTTTTCACGAATATCCAATTAGAGATTTGAATTTAAAAGTATAAACAATAAAAAATAAAACGCAAATCTTTAGGGATTTTATTTGATTTCGCTAACTCGCAAAAATTATTGTATTTAATAAAAAAATACGTATTTAATAAGACAACCAGAAAGAGAGACCGATAGATTTTTTTAAATCGTTTATTCTTTAGTATCGTGTAAATAATTAAGTACACTAATGCACTTGAAAAAACACGGTTATTTTGAACACAAAGACGGATAGTTCAATTTTAGATTAGTATTTTTTTAAGTTTCATATAATATACTTAACCTGCATAGTAGGATAGCAGAGGAAACTAAATAGATAAATAGTATTTAGTTTAGATGATCCGTTAGCCATTTTACCCCAAGACATAGTATCTTTAGTGGCAGGACTCAATGCCGCAGCGCCCGAGTAGGAATTGAGCTCACAGCCTCTGTTAATATACTAAAGCAATTATAGAATCGAATATTATTATAGTAAAAAAAATTCTTACAAAATAGATTTTTATTAATTTTCAAATTGAATTGTTTAATTTTTTTAGTTACTTTATTAGGTGTCTCATAAACACAGAACAACACACACAGTTTTTTTCTAGCTTTTTTCTACAATTCAGAGTAGGCACAAGGAACCTAGTGTTAAGATATTTTGTTCCTAATTTTCGAG
>DWLH01002327.1:0-10990 GCA_018249795.1 Heliconius telesiphe telesiphe | reverse complement strand
ATTTGTGTACGCTCTCCTTAAGTAATGATTCAGCGACGGTTGTGGAGGATATAAGTTTATCGGTTGTTGAAACTGGAATATCAGCAAAGAATTTTTCAAATACACATGCAACTTCTTGATCTGAGCTTAATTAACCATTGTCAATTTTTTATTTAAATTCAAAGTTATGATTCTTAGCTTTTCCAGATTCACAATTTATTATGTCCCATGTCATTTTAATTTTATCAAAATAATTTTTAATTTTATTTTTAATGTGTAAAGATTTTGCCATGGCACATACTTTTTTAAACAATTTAAAATAGACACTAACATAATTATTAAATGATTCACTATGGTCATATGTTTTTTCACTGTAAAGTTCATATAACCTTTGTCTACTCTTATGAATCCCCACAGTCGCCCAATCATTAAATGTAAAGAAATTCCTGTAATTGACAGTTCTAAAAGTAAATATAGCATTGAACTCACTTTTAATAAGATTAAAAATTTCCCATATAATATATTGCGTTTATTTTTATATTTTAAGTATTTAAGTTTTGCTATTATATTACTTCTAAATTTTTCTACACGACCAGTTGTCATCGGTATACAAACATTTTTTTTATTTTTATTAATTACATTTATACCAAAGTGAAAGGAAGCTAACTGTCCGCAATGATCTGAGCTTAACATATTAATTATAGATTTTTTACATGGCACAGAGTTTGTAAAAATATTATCAATGCAAGTAGCGGTACAATGAGTGATTCTTATTGGCTCTAGAAATAGATTATCTAGGTTATATGAATTGAGTAATGACCTGAATCTGATACTAGTGGTGGAATTATCTAGTAAATTAATATTAAAGTCACCACATACAACTATAAATTTCTTAGATCCAGATAATTTTACAAGTACCTGTTCTAAACTTATTTTGAAGTGTTCATATAACCCAGTAATTTTAATATCTTTGTTTTATCTTTCTTTAAAGGTTTTTAAGTTATTATTAACTTCTTCCAGTGTAGCATTTTTTCTCCTCGAAACAGTATTCTTTAGTGTGTCTCTATTTCCATATCAGTAGTATCTTGTTTATTCATTTTATTGCAATTCAATGAAATGATCCAGTCTCTGGATACAGTTATACTATGCGGTTGAATATAAAAACCGGTTGACTATACGTTCTGCTTCCAAACGTCTGCCTTTGACGAGTACCGAACAGCGAATCAACTCTCAAAGGTATTGCGCTATTTTTGGCCATAATTGTTATTTTTAAAGATGGTCGACAGCGTTATCAATACTGTTGACCGATCCAAATTTACCTGATCTTAAAGAAATGTTTTCATTAATAATAGAACGATAAAGCGGCCAGTTTGCTTTGCTGAAGCAGAAAACGTGTCTTTGCTTGAACATGAGGCTGCCCTCAACAGTAAAGTAGATGGGGTAATGATTTGATGAGAGGGCTATTGCATCAACATGCCTAATTTTATCTATGTTTTGACAAATGACTAAGTCCGAATTAGTGGGACTGTTATCCACGGAGCAATGGATATGGGTAGGTTTGCTAGGGGCGAAGATAAAATAATCGTTATTTAGCATATGATGAAACAGGACTCTGCCACGGGCATTAGTATAGCTGCTTAACCAATGATCATGGTTAGCATTGAAATCTCCTGCAATAATTAGGTGATTTGACAAGTTAAGGAGTACGTCGAGATCACTTGGCACGAGAGGCAAATTTGGTGATTGATAAGCACTAACAATAACATGTACAACACCAGAAATATTTAAAGATATGCCTACCACTTCAATATTTATAGTGGGGGTATGTTAATGACCGAATGTTCAATACCTTGCTTTACTAATATTGCTACCTCTTAACCTCTGCCACTGTCGTGCTTGTCTTTACGGTAACAAAAAAAGCCCGGAGTTAAGAGGGGAATATTATTAGTGAGTCTAGTTTCGCAAACTGTGATAATATCAACTGGTACAGAAAGGGTCACAATATCAGACTATTCAAGCAAAACCGGGATTTTCTATATCGACTTCAGAAAAATCCCGGGATCCCGGTTTTTTCGATATTTTCGTAATACAATATTAGTAATTTTTCAAGCTTCTTCTTATTTTTAGAGTAAAGTTAGGAGGGTATTTTTAGGGAAGTAGTAAATTAAATTATATTTACTAAATAAAACAATTTTTAATTAAAAAAACAAATTATAATTAACAAAAACTAAACTAAACTAGCTTCACACTTTATCCCTAGCGGAGTAGTGAGAGAGAACGGAGCGAACGCTACGATCTCTACATACCTTTTTCACCTCGTCCACTGTCATCAACCTCTTCAAACATGAGGGCATGTATGAATGCAATGTACGGGGGGTCCCCATGCTTTTTTCGTGACCTTCCTCCAGTATCTTTGATACTGTGTTTTCGAAGGTCAACCGAGGTCTCCCCTTATCTAAGAGAGATTTTCCATCATAAATATTTTTTGCCATTCTTTCATCACTCATTCGTTCGACGTGCCCAGCCAGCAAACCAGCTGAGCACGTTCTTCTTCATTCAACTTTGCGATTTTATGCAACAGGAAGCTTTCAGGCAGTAGTAAGAGATACTGTAAATGTAAGTAAGGCAACAGTTTGCCGTGTAGTGGAGAAAGTGACCTGTGAGATCACATTTTTAAGAAGTAAACATGTTCGCATGCCCACTGCGCAAGAAAGACCATCAGTAGCAGCACAGTTTTTCGAAATAGCTGGATTTCCCAGCATAATTGGAGCAGTGGACTGCACTCATATTAAAAAGGAGGTTTCCCTGTCTGCAAACAGGTATGCAACTTAAGCTTCTGAAGGTACTAAAAGTTATTGTGGCTTGTGTTGTGTTGCATAACATGACTCTTTATCTTGAGGATTACATTGTGCAAGATGAACTTGCACAAGAAGACCACTATGATGAAACAGTACCCCAAGCCCATACACAATATTTTGCTGCGAGAATAGCAATTGTGGAAAATTATTTCTCAAGATAGAAATAAAATATATATCTCTAATTATATAAGTGTATTTTGACATGTATTTTACAACTTCAGTGTTTTAAGTATTATTATTATTATTAAGAATATAATAAAATACTCTCGATACTTAAATTTGTTACTTGTATGTATCAAAATTATTTTGTTTATGCTCTTATTATGGCTCATTGTACTAGGTTCAATTCAAATCAGTAAAATTTAAGTGTTAAATTTAGTATTTGTATATAGGTTCTCTGTACATTTTGTCTATAAAAAATATTTTGTCTATAATAAAAGGGATAATAAATAAAACATATTTTTGCATAAAATTTGTGTTTTTTAAAATTCTAATTAAAACTTAACAGTCTCAAAAATCACATAATATATTGATAATAATACTGTAAAATATTAACATAAGTATACATTTAGGAACATATTATTTGTAAATATTTCTATAATACTAATGTTCCATAATATCAGTCGACACTAAAATTAAACAAAATAAAACATTAAAAAATTAAACATTTATAAGTGTGATGATAGTCCTAATCTTTTTTGGCCTTTTCTAGTTGAATCTTTAATATTTCAATTTCTAATTCATACTTCTGTTTCTCAGATCTAAACCTTTGCATTTCAGTTTTTTTTTTTGGTAATAGGCCAGCTCAATTTTCTTTTTTAAATCAATTCTTTTAAGCGTTTCTGCTGAATGCATTTTTGATAATGTAATTCTTCTTATTTTTTATTTTTTGTTTTCCTATGTATAGATGGATTGGATTTGTGTCATGGCTCTTTTTTGGAATTTAGTTCAACATTTTCCCTTAAAAAATTAAATTTACCAAAATATTCAGCTGCTTCATCGTATGGATTTACATCGTATGTATTTGATTGTCCAAAACCGAAAGTATTTGATATTCACTCTCCGTTATAGTAGGTGTAAAGGATCCACCACCGGTTTTCTTAATATTTTTCTTAAAAATATTGAGGGAGTTGAATTTCAACATAAATTTTAAGTTTGTATAATTATTTATTTGGAAAATATATAAAAATAGGATTTGAACTGGCACTTTTTGGAAACTGTTCAACCACCACAAGAGGTGAAATTTTATTAGTTTCCCAAAATAATATTTTTCTTTTCAATAACACTTTAAAAATGTCAAAAATACTGTATTTGTTGTGTCACAGTAAGGTAACCTGTTCATCAGCACACTTTTTTTTTTCAAATCTTGTAGTAGATTTTCACTTATAATATATCTGAAAACAAAAAAAATATTAACATAAAATTCCACAACACTTAAACTAAAAATAAATTTCTGTTTAGACATTATTAAAGTTTATTTAATCATTAAATGAGATATATATAGTAACACTATAGTAGGCAGAGGGAACCTAGTGTTAAGACACTCCGTTCTCCACCTTCCGCCGAATTCTGGAGGCATTTTCGGCCGCGCTTTGCCTCCACACCGCCATACTTCATTTCCTCGAGTGGGGATCAAACCCACAACCAGTCGATTTTAGTCACACTTTGTGCCTTTGCGCCACGACCGGCCTCAAAAAAAATATATAAATTATTAATAATTTTAAAGGTGTGACTTAAAATACATACACTTTCATTATTTGCTTCTTCGACAACCACAGTTTGCTCGTCTTGGCTACTAGTTGCTGGTTTAATGAAAAAGTCTTCAATTGTTGTTTGAAGAGATTGTTGCTCCAAATATCTTTTTTCTAGGCATTTATATAATGTTAGTTATGCTATTTTTGTTGTTTCTTCTATTAATTACTAATATTTTCGAAAATGGGTATACTGATATAATTTATTATTAATACTTACATTTTTGATTGCAGTATCTTTTCTTGCGCGATGCTTAATCTCTATCTCTATATATAATAAAAGGATAGAAAAGTAAATTCTGTACATGAAAGATATAAAAAAATAAAAATTAGGTCGGTTAATATGTCGATTATAGAACCTAAAAAACCACTCAGCAGAATTCTTGTCTGTCTGTCTGTCTTCTGTCTGTTTATTTGTTCGTCAATCACGCAAAAACTACCAGACAGAAATTGATGTTTTTTTGCATGGTGATAGCCTAGGGTCTCAAGGTACATTTTTTTTGGGTTTCATTCCGAATTTCATTATTGTTTTCTTTAAAAAAATTAAAAACTAAAAAATGTTAATTACTTAAAATACCTATAACTACTGTATGAAATTAAATAATTTTTAGCATGGTATTCGTTCAAAACCTAATGCAACTTATAAAATAGTGTTTATCATGGAGTATAAAGAAATTTTACCAGAAAAATTAACATAAATATATTTTTTAATAAAAAAAATCGACTTCTTCAATTTCAACCGGATTTCATACTCTGAACTTAACCAAACTTTCACCAAACTACCCTTTATGTGGACCCTTTCTAATAAAAAAAGAATCATTAAAATCGGTTGAGTTGATATTGAGATATTCGTTCAATTGTCGCGCACATACTTAATGAAAATTTGAGATTTATATGATTTTCTCATAGATACCATTGTCGGAAATGAACTAAATTAAAATAAGACTACACAGGACGCACTAGCATCCAAATAAAAAAAAATCGAAATCAGTTCACACAGTCAAAAGTTCTGAAGTAACAAGGATAAAAAATACAGTCGAATTGATGAGCTCCTCTTTTAAGAAGTAATAGAAATCTGACATAATTAAATGACGATTATTTTATTTAACCACAATTTAAAAGAAGAAAGTAAATTGAGGCCGTTCGTTGCACAAAGTGTAACTGTAAACTGGTTGTGGGTTCGATTCTCACTTGAGGAAATGAAATATTTATTTACATTTATATTTCCATTTCATCGCTCTGGTGTCGAGGCAAAGTGCGGCGTTTAATTTGACTACTCAGCACGCAATGCCTGCAGAATTCCGCGGAAAGTAGGGAACAGAGTGTCGTTAACACTAGGTTCCCTCTGCCTACCCTGCTGTGTGCGGGATACAGGGTGAAGCTGAAAAAATATTACAATTAATAGTTGTTTATTCTACCATAATTATTATTTTAAACGTCAACGTTAATGACATTATCAAAAATAATAAAGTAGGTATATTTGTCGGGACTAGCCCAAATGGCGACGTCTACAATAAAAAGTATATGTATTTGGAAAGTAAATTCTGATTGTGAGTTCATAGTTTATAAAAGTTTATATTATGTTTAGATGACGAGGTAATGTGAATACATTTTAATCATTGACAAGTACGTTGCATTCATTGACAGTGGATATATTTCTCAAGACTTTATATATAAAAAATACATTAAATAATCATGTTAAGGAAGTACCAAATATATTTAATGAATTAAACTTAATGTCATCTTATGTTATCTGTTAAAAGAGCGTGACGCTGATTTAACTTAATGTTGTATTCAAACCAAATGAATTGTATGTAAATTTATTAATACGTTTCAAGTATGAAAAAAAAAGAAAAAATGCAATATAATTGCGATTCGATATGTAATTCGATATATCAGGGACGTAAATGCGGAAATAGAGCTGCCTGCCATCTTGGTACAGAGTAACTTCTAAAATATATATATACGTGTTATAGTTAAAGAATAAAAAGAATGTGTGATTCCTCTATAGAATATATTATTCTACATTATATCATAAAAACAGGTTTAAACAGTGGTAGTTGGTATTATAGTATAATTTTGAACATTTTGAATATTTTCCCGCCATTATGATGAAAAACAAAGACTATTATTTAATTTGAAAAAAATTACTGTAAGAATGTTGGTGATTTTTCAAAATTGCCTTGATCATCTTATGTAACAGACCGGGATGCCAAACTCGGTTGAACGCACAGGCGATGTCCAGGAAAACAGCCGAGGAGCCCTCTTTCTTGTTGATGGTGCTCGTTATTAAGTGTAGGACTCTCGCGGCCTGAAGGGCAGTCGTGTGGTCACTTCTGAAGCCAAACTGCTCGGTTCTAGGCTGGAATTGAGCCTGAATGCAACAGCAATTTCTCAAGCAGTTTGGAGGTTGCGCTGAGAAGGGTAATAGGTTGGGTATAGGTTCAGGTCGAGTTCGCGGCACTTATCATTGAGGAACACACTTATGTGTTCCATCAGCGATCGGGAGAGGGCCACATATTTGCGGAGCTCTGCCACAGCCGCGAAATCCGCATTCAACTGCGATCTTGCATTGCGCTCTAGACAATCGCGCGCCTCCGGCAGTGGCCGGGGAATCGCAGCGTTGGAGCAAGCATCGCGCGTCGGACCGAAGCCCGAGGTGGTTGTCAGCCTCCCACTTGAAGGCGGGGAGACAATGGGATCCGGAGAGGGCTGAAGAGGGAAGTCTGCGGTCGCTTCGTCGGGGTCCGACAGAGCACGGAGAGCGGCATCTGACGGTCTCTGGTGAGTGCGGAAGGCGGGGAGAAAGGTTTCTCTCGGATCCCCGCTCAATTTCGCTCGATAAAATGCAAGGGGGCGAACGAGAGCGATCTCGTCTCGCGCCGCTTCGGCCACTCATCGTAAGTCACACAAAAGTTAGGTAAACGAACGGCGAACGCGACGCATCGCTAGCCGAGCGCTGACACAACTGTAGTAAGGACTCGAACCGGAAGTAGAGAACTAATCCGATCCAGGGCGGATCCAGGCCGATCCAGGGCGGGGAGAGAGGTTTCTCTCAGATCCCCGCGCAATTTCACTCGATGAAGTGCGAGGGCGCGAACGAGAGCGATCTCACCTCGCGCCGCTTCGGCCACTCATCGTAAATTACAATACAAAAAAAAAAAGTCGGTGATTTCTTCTCTCTCACCCACTGAGGGGAAGAGGGGAAACGGTATCAGGGCTATGCCCTCTTGCCGTGGTTTCTTACTATGGCCATGAATATGGCCACGGCCTTGTAGATGATGATGATGCTCCGGATGCCTCAGGATCGCAGCTTGCGCTGGACTAGGGGAGGGGGTGTTCTAATGAGAAAGATGAGCTTGTGCTGAAGGGGCGGTCAGCCCAGACAGGTGAGACCCAAGGTTACCCAAGGAAGGACCAGCTTAAGCAACCAGCGACCACGACATCTGCTCAGGAGTTGGAGGGTTGGATAAGGTCACGGAGGATTGGTCGCTTGGCATCCGGAGGGCGCGAGTGTAGAGGCGTGATGTCCTGTAGATGGGCGTGAGTAGAGGCGTCAACACGGTGAAACATACTGGTGCTCAGACGTCGGATGTGGTCCTCCAGGCTCTCCATACACCACTCTACATAGAGACCTCCTCTATGTAGAGTGGTGTTCCTCACGTAGTAGGGAGCCTGGGCGACGCGTCTTAGCGCAACATTTTGCACAATTTGCAAATTGGTCCTCTAGCGCGGCCTGGTCAGTGCATAGCAGGCCGGTGCAGCATAGGTGAGGTGAGGTCTCACATAAGTCTTATACAGCAGCAGCCTGGTCTTGAGCGGCAGGCGGGATCTTAAAAGAGGCCCGAGGTGGTGGAGGGCCACTTTGGCAGCATTGGTGGCTTTCCGTACCTGGCGGATCATTGAGAGTCTACGGTCGATCACAATCCGCAGGTACGTGGCTTCATTTTTCCAGGCGACCTCTTCGTCCTGAATTTTCAGAGGTGGCGGCGGTCTTCGTCTTCTCAGGGAACCAAACGCAATAGCCTGCGTCTTGGGGATGTTGAGGTTCAATCTCCATTTCACAAGCCACTGCGGTAACAGTTCTAGCGCCTCCTGGAGCTTGCGGGCGGCGTGTACGACGTTAAATGAAGTTGCCACTAGCGCTATATCGTCGGCGTATAGCGCTAGGGAGACTCTATCGGATACTGGAAGGTCATCAGTATAGAGTGCATAAAGGACAGGGGACATTGAGCTTCCCTGTGGCACTCCTGCCGCGATAGGGTGGCTGCTGGAGATGGCACTCCCCACCCTAACGCGGAATGATCGGTTCTGGAGGAATGAAGCCATCCATCTCAGCAGCTGCAGCGGGAAGGCGGCCTGGAGCATTTTGTAGAGTAGACCGGGATGCCACATCCGGTCGAATGCGCTGGCGACATCCAAAAAGGCTGCAGTTGCACTCTCCTTTTTGTTTAAGGTGTTCGTAATGTGATGCAGGACTCTCGTTGCTTGCAGCGTCGAAGAGTGTTCACTGCGGAAACCAAACTGCTCAGTTCTGGGCTGGAAGTGCGCCTGGATTAGGGGGAGCAGCAACTTCTCGAGCAGTTTGGACAACGTGCTGAGGAGAGGGATTGGGGCGGTATCCCTCTGCTCTCCTCGGATTCTTTTTGTGCTTGCAAATCATGATCACCAGACACTCCCTCCACGCCCGAGGGAAGTATCCCAGGCGCAGAGTGGCATTGAAAAGTCTAGTGAGGGCTGCATACGTCTTCATGGGCAGATGGCGTAGGGCCCCGTTCGTGATGCCATCCAGCCCGGGGGCCTTCCTCGGTTTCAGTCTCCCTACAGCTTTCCTCACCGCCGAGGGGTAGAAAAAGGGTGATGGTGGCAGTGGAAAAGTGGCGGCACTTAAGATATTGTCCACTTCTTTCTCTAGGAGGCTATGAGCTTCCGGGCACTGGCTTCGGTTCGGCGAAAACTGCGATTCTAGGTGTTCGGCGAAGATGGCGGCACGCTCCTCTGGCTCGTACCGGAGAGAACCGTCGTTGTGATACAGCGGTCTCACCGGTGGAGGCTTCTTCGTCAACTGTCTGCAAAGCTTTGACAGAGAGGCCTGCTCCTCGCTAGCCTCTTTGATGCGCGAATCCCGGGTGTTGGCAGCGGAAGAGTCTAGTGCGGCGCGAACAGACTCAATGAGGCGGTTGAGTTTCGCCTTCGTGGCAGGCTCCCTCGTCCTTTGCCACTCGATGCGCACTTTGCGTTTTTCCGCTATGAGGCGGGTGATCTCAGGAGGGGTTGGCGGCAGTCTAGTGGGATGAAGTGGTGCGGATGCTTCGTCCATGGCTTCCCTCATAGTGCGAGCCAGGGTTGACTCCAGACTATCGATACTGGCCGGGGAGTCAATAGGAGTGGTCGTAACGGGCGTACGGACGGCCATTAGGGCGGTAAATTTTTCCCAGCAGATGCTCCTACCTGCAGGGGGTCTTCTCGCGATAACCTCCATCAACGATAAGGAAAGAGACCCGCACTTGCGGAGCTCAGCCACGGCCGCCAAATCGGCATTCAATTGCGATCTGGCGAAAAGCTCAGGACAATCGCGCGCCACTGGCGGCGGCCGGGGAGTCGCTACACTGGAGCGTGCGTCGTGTGTCGAGCCGAAACCCGAGGTGGGCGTTCGTCTCCCACTGGAAGGCGGGGAGGCAAAGGAATCCACACATGGATGTCTTCAACGACTTCATCCCTGGGATCAGGAAAGGCGCGGCGAGTGCGACATCTGGCAGTCTCTGGAGAATGCAGAGGGCGGGGAGTGAGGTTTCTCTCGGATCCCCGCTCAATATCGCTCGATAATATGCGAGGGTGCGAACGAGAGCGATCTCGCCTCGCGCCGCTTCGGCCACTCATCGTAAATCACACAAGTTCGGAGACAGTTCGTTGAAAGTTCGTACCCGCACCGGCATTCATCGGTTCAGGGAACCGAAGAGGTCGGAAACGGCCGACGTCCGAGACGTCGGCGAACGCGACGCGACGCTATCCGAGCGTTGACAACACAGTAAAAGAACTCGTCGTTACGTTCTTCACTCTCACCCCTGCAGCGGGAGAGGGGGACGGCATCAGGGCTAAGCCATCTGGCCGTTTCGTGTATGTTCTTCTCTCTCACCCCCAAAGGGGGAGAGGGGGAACGGCATCAGGGCTAGGCCCTATGGCCGTAGGATCTACCGACGACTATGACAATAGTCGCGTAACTGGGTTGGGATATAATCCACTGAAGGGTATCTTAATTTCTTGGAGGCGGAGAGATATGAGCATGTGCTGACGGGGCGGTCAGCCCAGCCAGGTGAGACCCTTGGTTGACCCAAAGGAGGCCCAGCTGAGGCGACCAGCGACCACAATCAGCGCTCAGGAATCATGGGTAGGGGTTGGGAT
>DWLH01002326.1:0-10991 GCA_018249795.1 Heliconius telesiphe telesiphe | reverse complement strand
TCAGCGGTTATTTTTTTATTTATTTTAATTCTTACTTACACTACAGACTTATGGTCCGTACCTTTTTCTATTTTATACATTTCTTTTAATATTTTTTTCTTTAGAAATTACCTAGAACTAGACTTATGTTATTATATACATATATTTCTATATTTATACAATATCCCGAAGACAGTCCAGTTATTCATTTTAGTTGCCACTTGCTAACAGTATGATCTAAATCTACATGCATAAGAAATAAAAAAAATAAACATTAATTATAAATAAATTTAACTTAATTGATTATAATACAATAAAAATGTTCATTACCGATTACAAGATAAATTCCAGCGGTTATTAAAAAGGGTATCACGTCATTTTGGTTTTTCAGGAAGAAATATTTGAGATTCTTCGGATTTTGTTATTATTTTTTAATAAAACAGATACGTTGCCAGATAGGTATAGTGTGCCTACGTAACAATAAAATATAAATAATGAAATGAATCTACGTCAATTAAATTAAATTTGCCAAAGGTTACGTTACTTGTTGTATTTATCTAAGCACTTGCCAACTAATACAGTTAAATAGAAGTTAATAAACCGACACTGCTGACAAATTTTTGGAAGTGTGCTATTTTAAAACACAAAATGCGCATCATAAAATTAGCAACTTCTCCAAATAATTTTTTATCTATACATATATTCAATTTCAATTTTGCTTGCGAGATCAACTTAATGTATTCCTGTCCATTCTGATCACCCGGAAATTTATTTTATTCTTTGGAACATGTACTCTGAAGCGGCAATAAAACAGTGTGAAATGTCACGTTTGCGACGCGAGACTGCGAATTTATCAATAGAAGCCACTGGCAAGTGGTTCTTGACTTTGTACTTCCGAATAGGTGCAAAAATTCTTGGACAAGTCAGTATCCGAACTTTGAAATGCCAACAACAAGACGCCGCGCACTATTAAAGTACCGATGGTCAAAATTAGAGAAGCACTCTTTTTTCTTTTAATGCATTATTTTCATTCATTAATTCGCTATGTATGTTTATGGTATTGTTCGTAATGCGCGTAAGTCCATTTTCCCATTTTTTTATTGTTTTTTGCGTCTCATATAGTCTTTAAGCGTATACCCGAACCTCTATACTACCTGAAACGACACTTAGTCCTAACTGCAAGACGCAAGAGTCTCGCAGACTTAATTTTATTCTCACTCAAATCTTGCACGATCAGTCTTGGTCTTGGTCTTGCTAAAAATGCAAGAATAAGATCAAGACTGCAACACCAAGAATGATTTTGGGCAACACTAGAATTAAATATTTAATATTTCCAATTTCTTGTTGTGGTAAAGACGCAAAGCGCAGCCTTGAAGAAAACAGTGTCGTAACGGGAACGGAGTGTCTTAATATTTGTAATGTAAGTAAAGTATTTGTAAGTTTTATAAAAAAATATACAAGTGTTAAAAAATAAAAAAAGCTACAGGCAAGATATAGCTTTTTATCGAGTTTTTATTGAGTCGCTTACATTTTATAAGCTTTGGGTCGGCTGTAGCTGACCTAAGATTAATTTATTGGCTGTAAACACTGTAATAAACGACGATTTACTATTTAACTGTAATTAAATATAAAGAACCTTACTTAAATTATATATTTAACAAAATTTATTCAATTTATATTTGATTTATAAGACGTACTCGTACATATTATGTCCAAATCAAATTGATTGATTAGGATTATGTGTACCTGAGGAACTATTCTTACAAAATTGGTTTCTTTTCAGATACAAACTATTCCCGCATATACCTAAAGTAAGCAGAGAGAGTGACCTAATATTAACACTCTATTCTCTATTTATTTAGCTTCAAGTTGTATCTCGCATATAACACGGTAGGTAGAGGGAACCTGGGAGACTCTTCGTTTCCATTAAAACATTTCCATTGTACTTTCCGCCGAATTTTGGAGGCATTGTGTGTTAAGTGCCGGAACTGCACCAAATGTCTTATTACTGTACCTTCGTATGCAAGGTTAGATACTGTGATACAGTTCAGTTTGGCCAATTGACGTGAACTACTTATAATCATTGCCTGGCATTTGTTAGGGACGATATTTTGAAGACCTAGATATTTGCCATAGGTCAACACTAGCATATTCTTAAAGGTGAAAGTCATCAGCGTAAAGATGGTATCAAGAAGTTAGAACGGTCGTAATGGAGTTAATTTATACTGAGAAGAGAAGAGGAGACTGGATGTCGCCTTGTGACACGCCGACTTTCATAGCTTGCAAGTCAAAATTTGTCCAACCTGCACAAATGGACTGTCGACGTCTCTGAGGATAGCAAGAAAATAATTCTAAAGTTGAATCTTTAGACATTAGCATTGAATAAGTGAGCAAGAGTAGATCGAAATCCATTGTATTGGACACATACCTAAAATCAATTAAAATAAGTACAATGTTAGTTTTTCCTTCATTGCTAATCTAATGTCGTCAGTTATTCTCAACAAAGCCGTAGTGGTGCTGTACAATGTTACATGAAAAACGAATGAAAAATGGAAAGTGAATGCGTGGGAATTTAATTTTCTAGTCACACTTACTTGAAAGCTACCTATTTTCTCTAAGAGAATTAAAAACTCTAGACATTTTATTAAACTAAGGCACTTCGCTCCCAAGTCACATCGCCCGCCAACCCACTACAATACATAAAAAAATAATTTGCACAACAATGTATCTTCTTGTAATATGACACTTCTCTTCTTAGTCATATGCTATACTTACTACTTATTCATAATTTCACACCGCTTTTTAACTATAAAAAAATACAAAAAACAGTTTTACATATATATGCATGCAAATTAAGCAAAAATTTTAAGCGGATATTTTAATATTAAAAATGTTTGAAATACTTTCTAAAAGGTATGGAAAGTAAAATATTAATATCTTCTTTTTAATAAGAGCGCCGGAAATAGTATTTTCAATGAAAATTCCGCGGGCGATCTTCAATAAAAACAACGACAGTTGTACTTTGCAAATATTGAATTCTGCTTCATTCATGAATATACAATGTGCATCTACAAATGTTTTCTATTTTTAATACGTTTTCTTGCTATTTTTATCCATTTCCACGTCAATGTTAATGATGATAGTAATGACGCTCATAACGATTGTGACCATTTCATTTATGCGATTTCGGTTTCATCATTTCACTCCGTAATATACGGAGTATGTAAATAGCAAAATTGAGAAATTGAGGCCAGTCGTGGCGCAGCGGTACGAAGTGTGACTGTAAAAACTGGTTGTGGGTTCGACCCCCACTCAAGGAGATGAAATATTTACTTAAATTTATATTTTAATTTCTTCGCTCTGGTGTCAAGGCAAAGCGCGGCGTTGAGTTCTGCCTCTCAACACGCAATGCCTCCAGAACTCGACAGAAAGTGGGGAACGGAGTGTCTTAACACTAGGTTCCCTCTGCCTACCCTGCTGTGTGCGTGAAGCTGATATATATGTAGATAGCATCTAGTGTCTATCGAGGCCGTTGTGACACAGTGGAAAAATATCCAATCGTGAAAACGATGGTTGTAAATAGAGTGATTCTATTTAAATTATTTACATTTTTCGCTCTCGTAAACAAAGCGCGGCGTTAAACTTCGTCACTTAATAATATACGCCAAAAGCCAAATCATTATCTTTAATTTTTTTTTATTCTCTGCCCAACAAGAGATGAAAAATGTTGCGTGACAAATTCTAACTAGGTTTTCAAATAATATTTATTTTATTTATTTAATTTGATAGGAATTTAAAATAGTGGTATTATTAAAGCGTATTTAGTCGAGATATAGAATTTTTGACTAATTAGTAATCTCTGTCAGTCTATTGTAATATCTGTCAATCAATCAACTTGACCAGATTAGATTCGGAAAATAATTTATTAACATTTGTATTTCTGTGGTACATCTATATTAAATATAATTGATTTTATAAACTTTATTTCAAATAGCAAAGTATGTAGAGAGAACGTATGCTAACACTTGGTTTTTTATTTTTTTTTAGCTTCACACTCATTGGCATATTGAGTGGCGGGACTCAACGCCGCGCTTTGCCTTGTTTCCAGTGCGAGGGAATAAGAATATTTAATATTTGATTTCCTCGAATGGGAATTGAACCCACAATTTGTCGCGTTTAATTTCAAAATATTGTTTGTTAAGTGGCGTACCTCAACTTCGTGTTTTATCTCCCAAAGCGGAGAAATAGAAATAACTCATTCTAGTCAGTGTGAATGGATCATACAATCAATATAATGTTTACAGCCAGGCTGTACTAAAATATTTATTTTATTATTTTCTTTCTCTATTTCCTATCTCTATATATATATCTCTATTTCCATTCAAAAAAGCTTGCGTTATGGAATTTTTCATATTATTTTAATAAAACCATACTTCACAATGCAGAAGTTCTGTCGTAGCCAAACATTTAGATATATGTAAATAATTTGACATAAATGAAATATACAGATACTGTAACATTATGCTAAATATTTTTGATAAATTTCATTCATACATGCTTGTTAGCAAGGCGTTAAGAACCGCCAGTCAACTACACATGTCCTTAATTAGGAAAAAAAGCGAAAACTAAGTGTCTTAACATAAGTCTTTTCTGCGATATTTAGAATAGAAGTAAGAACAGAGTATCTTAGCATCTCTGTCAGCTAACCCCAAACAGTATAACCTTCTTTTATCTTCTTTATGTATAGAAGGGAAGAGAGATTCTAGTGTTACGTCACTCAGTTCCCCCCGCACTGCCTAATTAATTATCAAGACATTATGTGATAAGTGGCGGTAATCAATGCCGTGCATTGTCCTATTACCGAGGCGACGAAATTAAAATAATTAATATCTCTGATATCTTAGTGAAGATCATAGGTTTCGAGATTTTTTTTGTGAAATTCTAAATTTTCTTAATGAAGATTAGCTATACATACATGAAATTCTTTCGTTAATGAGGCTGTGCATTATCTGTCAGTCAGATAATACACCGCCGAAACTACGCGGCGTTAAACGCTCAAATTTGATCTGAATTTGATTTGAATTAAAATATTACCTTATTGTGTAAAGTTAAACATGTTTGATTTATTTTTTGTACTATAACAAAGGTCAAAAAACATTTAACGCCACCATAATAATTTATCATAATTACAATTTACCATACTAAACGAATTGTCTCATAGAGTCACGTAAAACCATTGTAAGAACAAGGCTATCATTAAAAAAAAAGTTGTATCAAATATCGCTCACCAAGGCCTACGAATTTCCCTTCGACGCCTACTACGTGCTCCCTTAAATCATGTTCCTTCTCTTTCACTCTCATTGAAGACCTATATATCTATCTCTTTCATATTACACCCACTCAGCCTACACCTACACGATTTAGCCCCGTTTTTGCCTACCAGGGCAGTTCGTATCACGATCGTGACAAGGAAGCACGCGAAAAATGCTCCGCAAAAATTGACAATAATTTTTAAATCGGTAATGATTTAAATTCTGACAATAATATTATAATAAGACATTTTTTTTGTGAAGTTCGAAGAAAATTTGTGGCACGAGCAAAGATTATTAAGTAGGTAAGTGGATTTTTTTTATGTGAGATCTTTTTTACTTGTTGATTGACAAGGATTTTTATTAGTTTGGTAATTTAGCAATTCTTTTTTAGTATTGCTAAGTTAATTTCTATTTTATATTGGCAATAAAATTAAATATATGTATATAATTTTTTTTAAATTTAAATTCAACGTAAAATTCTTTGTCAGAGTTTTGGACAATATATTTTTTAAGATTCGTATAGTCGCACACGACTATTATCATAAGGAAAGCAATTTGCTTATATCGTTTTTCCTTAAAATTTTAATATTTACTTAAAAAATAAATGTTTTACACTAAATTGAACATAAATAAAAGTTTAAATTTTTTTTTAATTGTTTGTATATGAATTAGGCATAATATATTTAAATAAAAAATATATATTTTTTTAGATAGTGTTTTCTTCATTCGTAATATTTTTTAAATTTTTGCACTATCTATTTATCTTTATTTGTTAATATAAAATATTTAAAAATATTTTGTTTGTTGTTACCTTATTTTGTTTGACGATCCAAATTTAAATGTAGTTTCTATGCATTTTTTACAAAATCACCTTAAATTAAAAAAAATAAGTGACCAATTATTCCACTCTCTCTGTTATCTCCTTTTAAAAATATTACACAACATTAAAAAGATTTTTATCATAAAAGAGATATCAAAAATACGAGCTGTGATTTCGGTTCTATCGACTCCATACAGACATCCATTTTCATTTCAGTTCAGATTTAGGTCATTATAAGGTCATAAATGATGATTGAATACTGTTCATCTATTGATTTCTGGAAAATAATTTTAAAAATTATTGAGTCAGAAACTAAAAGGATACTACAATAAAAACAATTATTATTAACTTCTTTTTTTTTTGTACATAATATTAATTAATATTAAAAGAAAAAACAGTTCTGGGACCCAAAAGAAGTTTCACTCTGTTATTCCCTTTTTTACAGATTTTTTTTACGAGTTTTGTTTATCTAATAAAACTAAAAAAAATTGTCTACAATTATAAGGACTACTGATAATGAATTTAAACCCACATTTGTTAAAATTTACGCCATTGGAAAAAGACTGTGACAGCTCTTTCAAATTGAATCATTTTTTGAGATTCTTATCTTAATTTTAGTATTATTGAGATCATCATGGCCCAATGGGACAATAGTTCCTTTCGGACTGTAGGAAATAAATATTTTTTATTTTCCCTCTCTGGCAAGGCAAAGTGCGTCGTTTAATTCTGCCACTGAATACGCGATATCTCGAATTCGGGTGGAAAGTGATGCAAGGCGTGTAATTTATTATATTACTAACGACGCAAACGCGGCTTCGCCCGCTTTATATTATAGCCAAATTATACAAAATGTTTACATAAATTGTAGCCTATGTTGTACAAACTATAATATACTTTAATTTTATCATAATGTATTTTGTAGCATTCACGTGAAAGTGGAAAAACATCCATCCCCACAAACTTTTGTTTTTATAATTAGCGACCTGCTAGCAAAAATTTATTTTCCGCAAAATTTTTCAACTGAGTTACTTTCGTGATCTAATAACATTATTACTTAACTATATTCAAATTGGTATAGCCGTTTCGGGGATAAGCGTGAACGCACACGCGCACAGACTAACAGACGAACCGACAAATAGACAAAAAAAAATGATTATTTTAGTTTATTTTATTTAGTTTAGTTTACGGTATAGGGATAAATGCCTCCAATAATAGATTTTCACATATAGGATCTTCTTTCTCGTATCTATACCACGAACAGGCAGCGATGAGTTTCAGTTTTATTAGTAAGTTCGGGTAATATGGCACACCTTAAGCATTTTTGGTAATAAAATTTGAATTTTTTCAGATCAAACAGTCTTTATTGGTTAAATCAGTCGTTTTATACTACACTAATTAACAATTATAAATTTACGATTACTAACTTCTAAACATTACTTAAATTAACTTGTTTTTGCATCTTGAATAATCTTAAAAGCTTTCTAGCAAAGACATTGAACCAATATTTCAAATGATAAATCCCTTAGCTCTAGCAAATGAAGTACCTGTTGGACTACGAAAAAGATAGTTTTGGATACTTTTCTGAAAAGGTTTTAACCAATCTTCCCTCGCACTTTCATTTTTCATCGAAGAGTTATGAGTAAAGTTGTTTTTTATTCATAACTTTTCGATAGCTGATAGGCTCAACTTATAATATCTTTTCGTCTTTAACCAAACAAATTATTGTTCATTACTGAGACATACTGTACTAATTCTTTTTTTAATTCTTCTAGTACTTCCGGGCTAAGATGGATCTAATGTAGCTGATAAACATCTTAAACTTGTATTGGGTAAATTCTGCAATTAAGAAGCTATTAATGTGTCCATTCACATATTTTGTACACCTTCGATAGCCTTTTCATAGACTCTTTGCACCAGGCTTGGGGTTTTTAAGGAACCAAAACCCATAAAGAAATACATATAGTAAGATTAGCGTACGGTACGATAGGCCATATTAGCCAGAACCGTAGTAGGCCATTGGGCCACATAAAAATTTAAAGATTAAGTACTAAACTGTGCACTAGCAATATAAAAACATTGATCATCTAAAGAGAAATAACCAGAAAAATAACATTAAATGAGATAATTTTCGATCGTCGCACATCACGTCACGTCGTCGCAGGGAACGACTGAGGGGTCAGGATCGCGAAGATATGGTGGATACCTACATCGCTGGTGTTAGTTGATATCGGAAAAAATAGACCAGGCCATATTGGCCAAGTAGGCCATAATACCTATTTTACAATGTTTTTATTCTTTTATAAGTTTTTAAGCTAACAGTAACTTTATACAATTAACTTTATAATATTGAGTCAGATAAGTATTTCAGATTGAACTTCTGTCGTAGCTTACTTGACTTTTTGCAATAAAAAATAGTCCATAGTCATAAAACGAAATGGTTCGTCAAACTAAATTAGATTTCTCCTATTATTATTTTCTATTTTTTTTAAATACAAATTCGAAGTATTTTTTATGCAAAAGGACTTTTGTAAGCACTTTTTAATTATCGAATAAACTACCACCGGCTCGGAATGCAGGTCTGCTGCAAGAAATTCAACAGTTGCTCTTTTAAATGTAATAATTTAATTGCGAACACTGGTAGTTGCCAGCAAAAAAAGCTCGTCCAGGTTAACTATCCTGGATGAGCTTTTTTATAACTTCATGCTGTATCCCGCACATAGCTGAGTAGGAAAAGGGAACCTGGGAGCCTAACTTTAAGTGACTGTGTTTTTATTGAGTCACTACCGTTCTCCACTTTCCGCCGATTTCTGGAGGCATTGCGTGTTGAAGAGCGCGTCATGCCACGCCTTACCTTGTTACTAGAGCGGGGAAATGAAAATATTAAATATTTCATTTCCTCTAGTGAGAATCGAACTCACAAAACGTCGCGTTTACAGACGCATGTTTGTGCCCCCGTGCACTGCCGCTTGCCTCACGTCAACCTAATAACAAAAGAGCGTGTTAGAATAAAAACTATATTCAACACTAAAATGTGTGCCTCAGATAAAAACTAAAAAATCAATAACTACGAATAAAATTGAAATAAATTCAATCTAGATGGAATAGAAAACACAAAGAGTCAAAGGAGAACAAAAAATATAGAGTCAATTTTTGAATTCATAGAGATTATATATATTTTTTTTTATATAAATATAAAATGTGAAGTTATAATGTCAATCAACATATATGGGAGGGGAGTGCCTTTATACTAGGTTCCCAGATTCCCCCTTCCTACCCTGCTACGTGTGGGGTACAGCGTAGTGATAAAAACAATTTTGCAGCGTTGAGGTTCCACCACTAAAGACGCAATGTTTCCAGTCTTTCTCTGCTGAATTCTTTATCCAGGCGTTACTGTGACGCAGCAGGACCGGCGCATCAACTTTGGAGCTAATAAATTATTTCCATTTCCCTCTTGACTTTTACCGCTCAAATTTTCAATAAATTCGGGCGGAAAATGGATATCGGAGAGTCTTGAGACAATAAGTTCTTCCTATCTACGTTACTAAAAACGCAAAACGTGAAGCTGAAATCCTGTTCTATATATCTTCATAAAAATAATCCTACTCTGTTTCATGCGGACGGCCTCAATCGTGAATGAAAAGTCGGTTTAAATCTACGCATACGTGAATGTTATCTTCATAATTTGACGTCATTTCCAATAATATCGTAGTCACTCGTGCGCAGACGTCAGTATTTACGTCACTACAAAAAATACACTGTCACATACGAGTATTGGTTGATGTTTTGAAGGCCAAGGATTTGTGGAAATAGAGGAAACGGATTTAACCCGCGAGGCAAAATCGAGTGATAATATGTATTTTTTTTATACCCATTGCAAATATTTATTTTATGTTATTAGATAGGTAGGAGGAACGCCGTGTTTGCGGGAAATAATCATTCCACGAGTGGGTAATCATCACATTGTGGGTAACAATCAGCGACCATAATCATCGTTTACAGTCGGACATTTTCCCACTGCACCTCAACAGACCATTGTAGTATATTTTATTAGATGGGGATATAGGGAACCTAGGACACTAGATTCTAAGGTTCACTCTCTTAAGACACACCATTCTCCATTTAGAAACTTTGGTTCCCCACGGTTTGGTTGAACTTCTTACAAAACTCAATCAATAGTCCACAAAAATGTATATATTTATTAATAGATACTTAATATATTTATAATGTTGTATATGAAACCGTTGTAGCGCAGCGGCACAGAGCTTGCTGTAAATGGGACGATCGTGAGTTCGCTCTGGGGAAGGAATTATTTTAATTTCCTAATTCTAGTTTTGGTGCGAATAAACAAAGTTTTTTTTATTCTTTTAAATATATATTTTTTTAATATGTTATCCCGCATATAGTAGTGTAGGCAGAGAGAACTCAGTGTTAAGAAACTCCGTTACACATTTATCGCCCAAGTTTCGAGTAATTGCATGTTGAGTTGTGACACTCAAATCGGAAATTGAACAACCGAATCCTTTGTGTACCAGGAATACATAAATAATATTAGAAATCAGAAGCTTTAATAATAAAATCGAACCAATTTTCCGGATCGACGTCAATTACCATAAACACCATCGTCATACACTGGGTGCTTGTGTTATATGAGTCGAAATGGTAGTGGTGGGTATCGGTACCACTCTTACATGGATTTTGAGGCTATTCGTGGCGCAGCGGCACGAAGTGTGACTGTAAAACCGACTGGTTGTATGTTCGATCCCCACTCGAGGAGATGAAATATTTACTTAAATTTATATTTCCATTTCTTCGCTCTGGTGTCGAGGCAAAGCGCGGCGTTGAGTTCTGCCACTTAACACGCAATGCCTCCAGAATTCAGC
>DWLH01002325.1:0-10993 GCA_018249795.1 Heliconius telesiphe telesiphe | reverse complement strand
TGACTTTAAAAAATAGGTCCCGCTGAGTTTCTTGCGCCGGTTCTTCTCAGGTCTGAGGCATTAATTTTAGTGAACTGGTGGTAAATTATTTGACGTTCAAAAAATGAAGCATGTAACTTCTTATTTTAAATAAAATTATTTGAATTTGAATTTGAATTTGTCAGGTCAGGATATGTAGAGAAAACTAAAAAAGTACTCACTCTTTTACGCTCAGTCATTAAAAATACAAAAAGTTGAACAATCTCTATATATAATAAGACAGTAAAAATATTTTGTATGTACATTTAGTAATTTTGACTGAAATGGATAGAGGGACTCTTAAAAAAAATAATAGAAAGCAAAAATATTTTTTTTGAATTTCTTGTCTGTGTCTGTCTGTCTATCTGTCGATATGTATGGTCACATTTTTCTCTGAAAGCACTGAACCGATTTACTTAAAAGTTTCACCAATTGATTTGTTTGAACTCAACTGTCATGTTGAGTTCGATTAAAATTCGAGTTTGTTTCATCAAAATCGGTTCATTAAAAAAAAGGTATCGTCATTTGAATGAAGTCAGGGCATTAGTATGCCTGCAAATGTTATATAGCAATCGCGCTGGTAAGATTCTTGGTCAAAGAATGACATTCAAAACGTCTTGGTTATATGACTGTTGATAAAAATATTATATATAATTTATTGTATATAATTTAATACAATAAAGGAAACAAAATTGAATTGTTAGTGGAGATTACCTCCATAAATCATAACAGTTAAGTTTAAGTCGTAATTAATTCAACACAGAAATAAAGACCGATTTGATCTTCAAGAAATATTAAGTAAATACATAGATTCTTTGGTTCGTTTGTTCGTTTGAAATAAATCTATATAAAAATGCCTAAAAACAGCCTTTCTACGTATTCTATGTAATGACTACATATTTTCAATTGTACATTTAGCTAATAAATAATATATGTCACTAATTTAAAAACTGTACAGGAGTTAATATGCAATCATTACAGTTATTTTACAAAGAATATTATGAATCCTTCAAATCAATAATTTAACATATAAGGCGGTTTCTGAAAGAGTAAATTAAATTATTCACGGACATCAGCATATTTAACAGAGTTTTAGAATTATGATGAGACGTACATTACATAGGTAAAAAGAACATAATGTTACATAAATATATCCGTGTAATAAAGAATTAGCTTTATGTATTTCTTATAAATATCAAATATCAACATTGGTCGTATTTTTTAATTCAAAACAATCAAAAATTCTTATAGAAATTACGATAATGTAATAAAAAATCATATTAGAATATTACAGATTAAAGTAATAAAAAATCATATTAGAAGTCATTATAATTGTCAATCAATTCTGTTTATTAAATCAATAATCATGTATTTTAAATAAAACTATTTTAACCGGATTAATCACGTATATTTTTCAATAGAGAGGACGGCTGGAAGCTTTCTAACACCTGGGACCCACTTATAAAATCTTTGAAGTCTCAAACCCACCATACCAGAGGGCAAGATTTTTGGTCGTGTGATCCCGGCCTAGAATAGGATCATCCTGGTACTGGTGGTGGTCACGTCGCCAGCAATGGCAACACGCATGGGCAGACTCGACCGGATCATTACCACCCCCGGCATTTAAAACCGGCGTGAAGTAGTGGCTTTATGCCACTGCGTTTCGCATCAGGTAATGCCGGGCTCCGGCGCCCAACCATCCTTAAAGGCCGGCAACGCACCTGTAGCTCCTCTGTTGTTGCACGGGGTCGTGGGCGGCGGTGATCACTTACCATCAGGTGACCCGCACGCTCGTTTGCCTTGCCTTATCCATAAAAAAAAAAAAAAGATACAGTTAACTCATTCTGCAAGAATCCAGGGCAGTACGCGAAGAAATTAAGAAGCGCGGCGGTAGTTTGATATAATAATTATATCAACTGACAGACGAATGCCACCTCAGTGTACCCGTGACCACGGACTACTGCAAAGTGTTCGAAACGCCGGGTTTCCAAAAATGTATAAAAATACAAAATATACGCGATTAATCCGGTTAAAATAGTTTCATTTAAAATGTGTAATAATCGTGAAAATCAAAGACCTTATAATAATCATGTAGTTAAAGCGGGCGAAGCCGCAGGCGGGCCGCTAGTATTAAATATAATAGGTAAACGGATTTATAGACATTGACAAATAACAAAACACTAAATACTTAGTTCTTCAGTGCTAAATAAATTTTGTTCGTTAGTTATAATTTCTATATGTAGATTTTGCTTTATCTTAAACTATCGTGACTAAGGTGTTTCCAAGCGTGAGTTCATCAGACATCTTTGTCAAAGCCGTTAATCAGCAACAGAGAGGGACTAACCCGCATTGTTATTCATGTGCTTTTTTATTATTTTATATTTCATATTTTCATGAGTTGTTGGAAAGCACTCTGAACTAGCAACCCACCAGCAACTCTCTTGTCTCCTCAATAATGCAATAATTAGATATAACATATACACTTACAACACTTACAAACTGCTTCCATTTCTCCTTCTTTTTCTTTTCTCATTGCCATGTTGCTCTTTATTTAATATATATCACTTAATTAACTACTTGTTTAACAGTTTCTTGCTTATCTACCCTATGTTTCTTATTGATATAATACCAAATTATATGAGGTCTTAGAACAAAAAACTCATTACTTAAGCTCAGAACTTTTTGATGATAACTATCTTGTCTTTAGAAGAGACGGAAAGGAATCAGGAACTATGACGAAGAATCTCTATGAAGCCGTTTATCTCTCTATAAAAAAATTAGGAAATCTCTATGAAAAGCTAAGCCAATTCTAAGGCTTCTTACTGCGATTTTTTTTATTAATATTGTTAAACTTTATGGGATCGACTGATCATTCTTTAAACTTGCATTATACAATTGTATATATTGCATTTTAAACTTTAATTATATATTTTTAAATACATATTTTTATTATAAAATATTAATTTTATATTTTGATCATTACTCGTCATCACGGCAACCGATTTCGATAATTCCTTTTTTATAGTATAATACATCCTGTATTCAAAGATAGATTGATGAGCACTTAGTTAAGTTCTGATTATGGAATCTATGAGTAACGGAACTCTTTCGGGCTAATCTTTTAAGCTATCCGGATATTTCATTCACATACCGTAACATCGAATTTGATGATGATCGACTTGATAACTTTAGAATAGGAACTTTACACTTAGATGTTTACTGTACTGTGACTGTTATCATTGTACTTTTTGATGAGATTGATGAGAACTTTGCACCCTTATAGGTTATAAGTGTCATTACTGGCCTCACGATGGTAACCATAGACATTCGAAGGAATTTCTCAACGATTTAAAACAGTTACCTTTTGTTGAGCTTTCTTCAAGCTTTTCAATATGCCAAAACGTCAGTTCGTACAAAAATAATATCTAATAAAGATTGAAGTTTTACATAGAGCGACCACTATCTACTCATTCAGAAGCATCCTTTTAAGCTCTACTTATCACTTAAAATAGAAAAATAAATTTATTTTAAACAAAGAAAACTGACTTAAACTAAAAATTATATATAAAATATAACGTAACGTATAAAATAAAGTATAACGTAATTTGTTTTATTTAAATAAAAATAATTAAATAAATATTTTATCATTTTTAACTGGAGGTGCGAAAAAAGCTAATACCGTACCCATATACTTTATTTTAAAAAAAACTTATTTAATCATTATTGCTTAACTAAAACAAAAAAAGGTTTGCTTTATGTTATTAATGAATATAGAATCGAGACATCCACTTTCCACTCGAATTAAGATGTTACATGCTCAACGCCGCGCTTTGATTTGCTAGAGTATTGAAATTAGTATAATTCGTAAGTCCGAGTGGGAATCGAACTCATCATATATCGCGTTTAGAGCCAACCGCTGTGCGACTGTGCCACAATGGTTTTTTTTATTTTGTAGCCTGTCTTTCATTTCATTACATTTAAGAAACGATCTTTTTACCAGAGCGCGAAAATGAAAATATGTAGTTCATCTGTCGAGTACGAATCTAATTCAATACCGTCGCTGTGCCACAACACCAAGACGGTCTCAACTTTAAACATAAATATTATATTTATGAAATTATTATTTTGTATAAAATCAAATCAAATCAGCTTCACGCTGTATTCCGCACACAGCAGGGAATTCAGAAGAAACCTAGTGTTAAGACACTCCGTTCCCCACTGTCTGCCGAATTCTGGATGCATTGCGTGTTGAGTGGCAGAACTCAACGCCGCGCCTAACCTCGACACTAGATCGAAGAAAATGGAAATATAAATTTAAGTAAATATTTCATCTCCTCGAGTGGGGATCGACTCCACAACCAGTCGGTTTTACAGTCACACTTTGTGCCACTGCGCCACGACTGGCCTGAAAAGGAAATTATTATTTTGTATAATATTAATTTTCAATAAGTTGCATCACAAAATTCGACATTACGCGTCCATGTAAAGTTATCAGCTCCAGGCAAATATATCGGGCGAAATGGCTCCACTAATCGAGTTTGCAGATAAATGAGTTGCATCAGGAACAGGACGCCGTCGATACCACCAATCTCCTCTAATTACGTGCAAACTAAGTTTGCGGACGCCGAGCGCCGCGACAATTACGTTTCACCTAAGACCTACCGATTAATGTACCGTAGATGGAAATTTTCCACAATATTATATATATTTATTAGTAAGCTTCACGCTGTATCGCGTATGCTAGGTCCGACAAAGAGAGCTTTTAAGCATTTCCTAAAATGAGAATCGAACCCACAACCATCAAGTTAACAATCAGACTTTGTACCACAAAGTTAGAATTGAAAACAACTTCCATACACAACACAAAAAACGGCTTCACGTTGTATCCCACACACAGCAGGGTAGACAGAGTGGACCTAATGTTAAAACACCCCGTTCCCCACTTTCTGCCGAATTCTGGAGCCAGTGCGTGTTGAGTGGCAGAACTCAACGCCCTGCTTTGCCTCGATACCAGAGCGAAGAAATAGAAATATAAATTTCAGTATACATTTCATCTCCTCGAGCGGGGATTGAACCCACAACCCGTCGGGTTTACAGTCACACTTTGTGCCCCTGCGCCACGACTGGCCTCAAGCACTCTTTGATATAAAGTGAACTTTACTTGAATATTTTTTTTTACTACCAGGCACCAAGTCAAATATCGACCGAATAGTCCTGTACATATTGGAAGTAGAACTTGAAAATGTAATTAAACCTGTACCCAAAAAATTGTCGAGTAAACTTTGAGCTTGTATTTTACAGAACACGGCACCTATATTGATCGCTTATTCTTTGTCGGTGAAATCATTTTACTTGGCTCTATTTCACATTTAAATTTTTGATTACAGCATGTATTCTTCCGTAAATGGATTTTGTAACACAATTGAAATTTTCGCTGCTGTCGCTTGAGCTACTACGCTACGGCTGGCGCTGGAGATACATTCAAATTCTTTTAGTGAGTTGTTGTACTGTACTGTACCTACGATGATCGCAGGTACAATCCTAACTCTAGTCAAAGTCAAAGTCAAAGTCAAATAATTTTATTCAAAATAAGAAGTTACATGCTTCATTTTTTGAACGTCAAATAATTTACCACCAGTTCACTAAAGTTAATGCCTCTGACCTGAGAAGAACCGGCGTAAGAAACTCAGCGGGACTTATTTTTTTAAAATCAATTTTAATCAATCAATCAATTAGTTATATGTGTGTCTCTAACATCAGTCTGAAAAGGAGAACAGTGTCTTAAATCGATAAGACGCTTCATTGACCTATATTGGTTATCTTTGTTCATGACGAAAAAACGGGAATACCTGATGATAAAATTAAGATATTATTGTTTATAATGTTTATAGTTTATATTTGTAATAAGTTAACTTAAGTTATAAAATGTATCCATATTTTATATTCTTATTTATGTAAATTTTACAGTTTTAATAATTCTAAACTAAGTATGTAAAAGTCCTATAGAATGTGCTCTTAGCTATTGTATGAGCCAGAACTTGAGTGGTTTACTAGTGATTTCTGAAGAGTTCTGATATTCAGGTCCTGGCTCCATCACTGGATCAACTCGAGGCTACATATAACAACCAAATTTTATTTTAAAAGTAAAACAATAATTACTAGTGGCTTAAATTCAATTTCTTTGATTTTATTTCATACTTATAAAGTTAGGTTGTTGAAAACATATGAATTGCTCTATTTATAATAACACTAGCGAACTTGTATGCTTAAATTGTTATTATATTATTCATAAATTTTACAAAATGTTTGTAGTGGTCTACGAGGATGTGTTATTCTGATGTATAAGCTATATTGTAAGCTTTCAACTAAATCTGTTAAGCAGTTTGGAACAAACATTCATCCGTATAAGCTTTCACATTCATGATATTACAAGGATTCATAATTTGTTAAGATAATGTCACTCTTGCAACGCCATCATTAAAGAACTAACTTACTATTATGTAAAGAAGATAAAGAAGAATCATCCTGGTATAGAAGTCCAAATTAAGGTCTCGATATAACATTTCCATGTACACTACGATTCGTGCTTAGAAATCAGAAATTACGAGGAAAAATCTTTGCCAATTTGTTTTAAATGAAAAAATAGCGTTCGATATTAGCAGCAACACTTAGATTATATAAATTTATAAATAATCTATTTTAACCATCGCTTTTGTAAATAAAAACTATTAAATCAATAAAATAGTTTCTAAACTATTAGAATATTCATAAAAATATATGCTCAAAATCCCGGGGTACTCTGTTACCCAATTTCTCCGATTTTTTGCATACGTAGAGTTGAGTGGCGCAATTCAACTACAATGGTATCAATTTTGCCATAAAGGTGAATAAAGGTTTCTACCAACTGAATGATTTCAACATATATTGTGGTCGCTATCGGCAGTCATTAATTAGACGTAGTTAATTATACATGTTCGTTCAAACGTACATTTATATGAGACTAATTAGTTAAATCGAGGCCACCAGACGCGACGGTTGTGAGTTCTGTTCTCATATAGGGGAATGAATTATTTTCATTTCCTCGCCCTGATAACAAGATCAAGCGTGGTGTAGAGTACAGTCAACAAACACTCATTATCTCTATAATAGAAAGAAAAACAAGAAGAAGGGGAGGTAGAAACTCGTACACTCAGACCATCAAGAAATAAAAAAAAGAAGGAAGTTTATTATATACACGTATACTCAGACCCATAAAAGATGTTTTAACTTTTTGGAGGCGAAAACTTGGCGTAACAAGTTTATCTTTGTTTCTCGTTCCTATCGTATGTATATCACTATTTTTACTGTGACACTGTACATTTTGCCGGACAAACAGAATATTATAATATACAAATTGGGAGGCAACTGTAATAATATCTGCATTTTTAAAAACACCTCGTTGAGAATCTCGAGCTCTTAGGTTATAAATATATCTCACAGCTCTTTTTTGGAGAATAAATATTGAATTTATATCTGAAGCACTGTCCCATAGCAGCGTTCCATAAGATAAAATGCTATGAAAATAGCAGCAGAACAATCATACGACAGACCGACATTGAAGTTCATCGCATCAATCACATTTATACAAAAAAAACTTAAATCAGCAAAACACAAGAAAAAAAATGGACGACAAAGGTCTAAAGTAAAAAAAAAGACGAATTAAAATTTATTTAAATGAAAGAAATTAAAAAGCTTAAAAGAAATTATAAGACTGAACAACCACTTAGGATCCGCTTACAGAAGAATTATAAACATTTAAAAAAATATGTTCATTTTTGTTACAAACCTCGTCCTGATTATAACTAGTACAAAAAGTACGGTGTATTCTATTTGGTGCAGTCGTTCAGAAATTATGTTAATATAGTATAGTCAGCTTCACGCTGTATCCCGCACACAGCAGGATAGGCAGAGGGAACCCAGTGTTAAGACTTTCTGCCGAATTCTAGAGGCATTGCGTGTTGAGTGGCAGAACTCAACACCGCGCTTTTGCCTCGACACCAGAGCGAAGAAAATTTAAATATAAATTTAGTATAGTATAGTTATATTTTTTAAATAACAAATAAAATATCGAACTCATGCTGACGTATCAAACATTGATAATAATTTATAAATATCGGGATTCCCATTTGGCAAAACTTTTTATATCAATATTTATCAATAATAACCGTCCAGTGGCTATGAGATCAATGTGTTAGTTATTTTAATTAAGATTAGGCGTAACTACATTTAAGTTAAGCGCGAAAAATATAATTTACTAAAGCATACCCCTCTACACAGTGCTGTAGGCTCGATTCTCACTTGGCCATCAAATTGTTTAAGAATTCTTGTCGAATTATTTTCATATTTCTCGCTCTGGTAACAAGATAAAGGTATTTAGCGACTTTATTTGTCTAGACGGAAAGTAGAGAACGGAGTATCTTTCTGTTTTTCTTCCCCGTCAGAATTCTGAGTGACCTCTACCTGCTCTTTTATATGCGGGATAGAGCGTGAAGCTAAAAAATATATATTCAAGTAAACAAATTAGATTTGCATTTTGATTATAATAAAGTAACAAATAATCCAAAATATATAAATGAATAAATTAGCTTCACGCTGTATAACGCGCACAGCAGGGTAGGCAAAGGGAAGCTAGTGTTAAATGGTTTTATATAATAAATAGATACAGCACTGGCATGTTATTCCAAATATTTTACTAAAAGTTTTATAAAATATATGTATATTTTAATAAAAGGACACTTCAATTTATTAGCTTGTTTACAAATCTGTAACATATTCGATAAAAAGAAGAAGGTAAAAACATTGGTAACTATATTCATACTTTATACGCCTTCGAGGTACAGTGGCATAGTATTTGATTTTAAGTGCGGCAGTGATAGGTTTGATTCTCTCCAGAAAGAGTGAATAGTGTAATGAGGCAAAACTGAGCGTTAAGGTCTGTCACTCAACACGCAGTGTCTCGAATAAGTGGGCAGTGTGAAGGAAAGAAGTGCCTTAGCACAATATTCCTTTTACTAACCCTTCTATAGGTGGGGTACAACGGTAATTTAAAAAAAACCTTCTATTGCATATATTATACATGTTAGAAAAGTCTGCGTGTATGCCGACGAAAATTTGATATCATGCACTCTCGAATTTTTAATAGTGATAACGTTACAGCTATACAAAAAACTCGCTGTCATAATAATGTTATGTTTTAAAGAAAAACAGATCGTAGCACTTTATACACACCTTCTTGATACAATGTTTATTTTATAACTATGATGTTTGTTTAAAAAAAAATCTACGCCCTGTGAATTCTGATACTTAGAAGATGACCATTGTAATCTCTATATATAATAAGACAGTAAAAATATTTTGTCTGTACATTTAGTAATTTTGACTGAAATGGATAAAGGAACACTTAAAAAGAATAATAGAAAGCAAAAATATTTTTTTTAAATTTCTTGCCGTCTGTCTGTCTGTCGATATGTATGGTCACATTTTTCTCTGAAAGTACTGAACCGATTTACTTAAAAATGTCACCAATTGCTTTGTTTTAACTCAACTTAACAATTAAAGTTTGTTTCATCAAAATCGATTAAAATAAGTTATCGTCATTTGAATGAACTCAAGGCATTAGTTTGCCTGCGAATGTTATTTAGCAATCGCGCTAGTAAGATTCCTGGCTAAAGAATGACATTCGAAACGTCTTGGTTGTAAGACTATTGATAAAAATTATTGATATATATTTTTGAAGCAATTTATACAATATTTTATACAATAAAGTAAACAAAATTGAATTGTTAGTCGAGATTACCTTCGTAAATCATATCATAATTAATTCAACACCGACATAAAGAACGATTTGATCTTGAAAGAAATATCAAGTAAGTACAACGATTTTTTGGTTCGGTCGTTCGTTTGAAATAAATCTATATAAAAATACACTATAATAACTACATATTTACCAACTAGCGGCCCGCCAACGGCTTCGCCCGCTTAAAATACATGATTATTGATTTAATAAGCAGAAAGATTGACAACTCTAATGACTTCTAATATGATTTTTTTTTAGAGCTGTAAAAGTAACGAAATCGAGCGTACCCGTATGTATTCGGTACTATAACAATCAGTACACGTTACTTTCGTATCGTTACGTTACTCGTTACTCCTGATACTGTACGTATAACTTGCTATGTTCGGTTGGATATGTCGCGGTGTCGTAACATTTTGAATTTGTATAAAACACATTTTTACATTATATACCAAGCTGAGTAAGGTGCATTTTTTTAACTTTTCCATATTTTGATGCAGATCTTTTTTTTAACTTCGCTTGTTTTTTCCACTTTCCGCCGCGTGTTAATAAGACCTCAAGTCTTTTAATAAAAGTATAAAACATAACACACAGCTGATACGTACACACGCACATACATATTCGGTAATTGCGTGAACCGAAACCGCAAGTAACGAAATGCATTCGTGAGTAACGTTTCGTTACTCGGTACTAGGTGGCGCACCCGTTACTGAGTAACGAATACGTACGGTTTGCTACAGCTCTATTTTTTTTATTACTTTAATCTGTAATATTCTAATATGATTTTTTTACGAAATTATCGTAACTTCTATAAGAATTTTTGATTGTTCCGAACTAAAAAATATGACCAATGTTTATATTTGATATTCATAAAATATACATAAAGCTAATTATTTATTATATGTATATATTTTTGTAACATTACGTTATTTTTACCTATGTTATGTTTTTTAAAGCTCTGTTAAATGTGCAGATGTTACTTAATAATTTAATGTACTGCTTCAGAAACAGCCTTAAATGTAAAATTATTGCTTTGGGTAAGGATTCATAATATTCTTTGTAAAATAACTGTAATGTTTGCATATTAACTCCTGTACAGTTTTTAAATTAGTTACACATATTATTAGCTAAATGTACAATTGG
>DWLH01002324.1:0-10994 GCA_018249795.1 Heliconius telesiphe telesiphe | reverse complement strand
CTAATAAACGGTCTAATACAATTTACTATATTTATTTTGTGAGTTGATTATATTTATTTTGTATTTATATCTTAATTTTGTTTGGTATATACTTAATGGAAATATTATATGGTTTGCGATTTGTTACAGTAGCTCACATTTTTTTTCGGCATATAACAGGCATAAGGAACCTAAGATTAAGATAATGCGTTTCTCACAGTCTGGTCATTTTTCGAGACATTTCATTTATATGGCAGATTTCAACGCTGCACTTTGTTTTAAAATAAGAGCAGGCAAATAAAAGCGAGACAGAGACGCTAACAACATAAATAAGTTATAACAAACATATAAGAATTTTGATGTAGCTTGATGAGGAGAAATTTAGTAGTCAGAACGCTTGAACGATTTCTAAGAGACGCGAATTTCAATCCCACTCAATCAGTCGTTCAAATTTCTTATATTTTTTCAAAAAAAAAGTATTTTTCTTTCCTAAGTGTGGAAAAACTTTATAATTTTTAACATTCTTGATTTTTTTATTTCAAAAATGCAAAAAATTACGATACATTAAAAAAATTGTAAACAACTTACAAAAACAAATAAATTCGATAGCTTTTCTATTTTTACACAAGAGAAAACCTAGTGTTAAGGCACTACGTCCTCTACTTTCCACCAAAATTTGAGGCATTGCGTGGCGGTGCAACTCAACGCCGCGTTTTCTCTTATCAGAACGTAAAAATACTCTAAAAATAACAACCTTATAATAACTATGTTAAGCTATACTATATCGACATTATTATATAGTATAAGATAAATTGCTTCAAATGTGTTCATGTTAACGGTTTATTATGTGCAATTTATAATGTTACGGCACCTCTCGTTACGATAATTTGACACCCACCTCACGTGAGTGCATCTCAATTTCATATTAAATTGATCGACTAGCTTATAAGTAAACTATATTTTTCGAGTTATGCTTATAGTACTAATAATAGGCTTTTACTTATAGGTTGTAGCTTTAATTATATTAAATTGAAAAATAATGGATTACATTACGTTCCGTTACGAAAAATGTGAAATATAATATTAAATATTGTGATTAATACTACTAAACTTTTTATTAGCGTCAGCTGTATCTCGCACATATATTATATTCTTTATTGCATCAAACAAAACATACAGTAATATAAAATGAAAAGTTGGTTGACAAGGGTGGGCTTATTTCAAAAAGAAATCTCTTCCAGCCAACCAGTGGAAGTGGATATCTATCAAAACAGCGGGGAGAGTATAATGCAATTAACAGTAAAAATAAAATAAGAAACAAAATATACTAATAGAAGAAACACCATATTCACAAATATAAATACATATATACAATTATATATATATATAAACTACATAAACATATATACTATTAAATATATACATAAACACATATACTATATGAATACATATAATTTAAATGGGTTAAAAGAAAAGAAAAATGAAAGAAATGTAGTTGCAATATATTGAAACTCTATTCGAATATAAACTAATTGTCCTCAGTAGCAAGTAAATGCTTTTTTAATTTAGGGGATTTAAAGGGCTTTAGGGAAGAGGTACATAGCAGGGTAGCAGAGGAGAACCTAGTGTTAAAACGTTCAAATTGTGTAATTAAGTACATATTGTATGGTATATATGTATTACAATGTAATACACTGTGAAATTATATAAACACTCGCCTATATTTTTAGTTCTAAGTAAAATTTATAAAAATAATGTAAAGATAAAAATTTATATATTTTTTAATAGTTATTGATTGTATAAATAAACAATAATATAATTAAAATATGAATATGATAAGAAAAAATTATATAATAATAAGGTAAAAATGGGTACGGACCAAGTGTATATATGTATCCATAGTGGTATTGAAATAATAATAAAAAATCACTCCGTTCCCCATTTTCCGCCGAATTCTGGAGATATTGCATATTGAGTGGCGGAGCTCAATCCCACGCTTTGTTTCAGAACAAGTGAAGAAAAGAAAATATTGGCTATTTTATTTCTTCGAGCGAAAATTGAACCCACAACCTGTCGCGTTTACAGCCATAGTTTACATTGTTCCTCTGCGCCACGACTGGCCAAAATTCAGGCCTGGAATTCAAATCCCACTTAAAAAATATTTTCTTTTGGAATATAGGAAAAATTAATATAGTGGTGCCGTACTTAGTAAATCACCTACCTCCTTCCTTATTATATAGTAGGTATTTCATAAAGGGCTTTAATAAAAACAAACAAGACTTTACCACAGAAGGTTCATAAAACGTGTCAACTGTTCAATAGGTAATCATAATTCTGTCAATTCTCATCTCAATTTATATTAAAGATGCTAAATAGATCACGATCACGATGCAAAATAGATTTACATCGACAAGTGTACCCAACCGGGAAATCGAACCTTGGAACGGAACGCTATAAATTTACAGCTATCCAATATATTTAAATGAATAGTTGATTAAAGCAAGACTTGTATTAATTAATAGTTAATGCAAGTTGAAGTGTATGTTTATATTAAAAGTTTTTAGCACTTTTAAAGTGTGATTTCACATTTAGGAAAGGAAAATAGTTTAAATTTTTAATAATTTTTAAATGTATGCAAATTTAGACGTACGCCTCTTGGAAACCTCTAAGTTTTAGTACTTTTTTATTTCTAAATGAAAATACCCAGATATTTTAACCTATTATATACACTTAGATACAATTACGACACTTCCGTTCCCCACTTTCCGACGAATTCTGGGAGGTATTGCGTGTTGAGTGACGAAACCCAACGCCAACTAATTTTCAAGATAATCATTTCTTTTTTCAGCATCACTTTATTATTCAAATATAGCTGGTAGACAGAAGGAACTCATTTAAGACATCCCGTTCCCCAGTTCCTGTCTAATTTTCTAGACATGACGTGTAAAGTGGTGGAATTCTACACCGCAATTTATCTACCAAAAGCTGGGAAATGAAAGTAATGTAAATATAATAAAATAACATTTTTTAACCACACTTAGAATTTTTTGTATTTCGCCTTGTCCTTATTTTTTTTCAACTTCTTAATGTCTTTTCATATATTTTTTATATATTTATGTAGGAATAGTTATATCGATTAATATTTATTATATTTGTATGTAGGTTTATTATTATTAACGTAATATTTAAATATCGCATCCGTATTGTTTCTCTCAACATCTCCTACATTTCGCGGGTTTCTAAAGATCTCTATTAGAGATAAATTATCCGTTGTATGCATTCTTTCTGTTATTACATGTTTTCTGTACTTTCCTTCTTGTTTGGTCATAAATAAAAAAATAAAAAAAGAATCGAACCCGTTATACCCTGTCCCACAGTGCTGATCACCTCCATATAACAACAACATATTTATTATTGAGATATATTATGAAAGCAATAATAACACGCTGTAACATAATAAATTACTTGCACTTTCGTAAAAGCTCCATCTCATCATATAATGATGCGTCAATATCAGTCATTATAAATGGATTAGCTTGTGAATCACACTAATCTTGGTTTTAGATAAAATATAAAACATTCAAAGTTGTATAGAAGACATGTCATATGTCAAGCAACGAACGAGAACGGAGAGTTTTAACACTAGATTTTCTCTCCCTGTCAGAGCGTAAACTCAAGACATGAAGCCACAATAAATGAAATAATAATTCTAAACATACTTAACCAACTCTCCCAAGAATAGTCAGTATTTATAGGACAGTATATCCTCACACAGGGTATTACTGATTTCACGCTGTCATAAAAATTGTAAATATCATAAAGAAATGCGTGAATTAATTTTAATAGAGTGTTTTATTTTAACAATATTAGAGTCTACTAACTGATTTGTTAAACCTAAGTTATTTTGAATAAAAAAATCAATAAAATAAGGCCTCATTAAAATGTTATTATATACTTAAAATTTTTACACCGCTACGTTAAAATTTTTATACGTTTTCTAAATAAGTATTTTTCTTTCCTAAGTGTGGAATAACACTTTAAAAATGTTTAAAAAAATTTATTATATTTTTTTCTATATTTGTTTCTATCTCTGAGGATTTTTTTGATGTTATGCATAGTTCAATTTGCTATAGTTCAATTTTTTTATTATTACCCTAAGTGAGATGCGAATTTTATACTACCACTTTTAAGTTAGTTTTCTTCACAGCAACTGTACAGCCTACCTACCCTATAATGTGTAAGGAATGTGTTTGTAAATATTTAATATGTAAATTAAAACACACAAGTATTTTAGTATCTATTCGGTTTCGCCGTCGCATACATCAATCTACAGATTGCGCTGTCACACAACCAGTTAGCAGATTTTAATCTAAACGCATCTTAGATGGGACCAGTGTGAATTTACGAAACGTAATATTAGTTCAAGCACCAAGCAGTAGAGGCTTTCGTGCCGCAGAGGCCCGTGCTACTTTAAACTAAATGGGCGTGGATTTGATTCCCACTCACGGAAACGAAATATAAAATATTTTTATTGGTAACGATGTAAAACGCGACGTTGAGTTCCAGCACTCAACGCGCAATATCTCATGAATTTAAAGTGTCTTAACATGAATCGGAGTGTCTTAATATTAGGTTCCTTCTGCCTTCGCTGCTATATGCTGGATAAGATTTGGAGATAAAAAAAATAAACCGTAGAATATCTAGGACGCAGAAAACTGAGTGTCCTAGGTCTCTTTACCTACTCTGCCTTATTGTGTGTCCCTTACACAAGAAGCTAAAAAAATATAGGCTATATACGTTCTATATACGATATACGTTCAATTGCCTAATATACGCTTCTAATTATTATTTTTTAAATTTAAAATATATAATTGTTATTGTTTATTTGAAACATTTGGAATGTGCCAGACTAACAAGATAAGTTGATTTCAAATCTGGCTGTCCCTCAATAGAAATGAATAATATGGTTAAAGTGTACTATTTAAGGCTCCTACAACTTATTCGCAAAGTTTTTAAAGATTTGTTTTAAAAATAAAAACAGCTTTATTCATATAAATTTTTTACAAGTTGAGTCGCTGAGTCTTCCCAGTAAGTAATCGAAGATACTTGTTTAGCTTCACGCTCTAGTCCAGGTCCAGGGTAGCCAAAAAGAACGGAGCGCCATGTGCTACGATCTCTTCATATTTCTTTCGCCTCCTAAACTGTCATCGACCTCATGGGATCTCATGCTTTCTACGTGATTTTCCTCCAAAATCATGTATTCTCGAAGGTCAACCGAGGGCTCTCTTTATCTTTTTTGGTATTCTACACTTCCAAAGTTCATCTAAGAACAATACAAGTATTTTAGTATAACTAAAGACAGCTAAATAATCGTTACGATTAGTGTAATAATTTTTTTTTTGACCGTCCTGACGCAGGTGCACAAGGGTGTGAGTGTATAGCGACGGTTGTGGGTTCGAACTAATATTTTTATTTCTTCGTTCTGGCACCAAGTCAAAAGGCCGGCGTTGAGTTCTACCACTCAACACGCAATGCCTAGAGAAACACTAGGTTCTTAACACTAGGTTCCCTCTGCCTCCTCTGCTATATCCAGGATACAGCGTTAAGCTGATTTTATTTAATTTATAGCGTTGTAGGCTTTGCTTGTATACTTTACTTTGTAGTACTCGATTTTTAGGCAATAGCTATAATAGTATTTAAGCTACAAAATTACGTGCACGACTAAAATACATGCACAATGCAAACTAAGATTAAATGATAAAAAATACAAATATATATATTATTAATTCTATACTAATCCATATATTAACGAAGCATTTACATAATAGTAAAAAAGATAAATCGTCGTTACTCAATAAATACATACTTAAATCTACATACCTCTATATTATGTGTGAATAAAGAACTTTCACTTCCATTCAATAATTCACTGAGACACCAAAAAGATTAACTCCGTTCATTATTAACCACTTCCCCTCTAAAGTGTTATCGAGACAAGTGTCAAAATGTCAGTAATCACCTACTTTATGTCTCATTTACTATATCCCCATATAATTTAATTACCCATAAAGCGTTAATCCCTAACTTCATACATCAATGTGCGTTACGAAGATAACTTATAAAGTTATAATAGTAATTTATTTTAAAGTTGTATTCCACTGATTGTGCAGCGCGATGAAGATATAAAAATTGTTACGGTTTATTTAGGTTCACGCTTTTTTCAACATAGCAGAGTGGGTAGAGCGGACCTAATTTTGAGACACTCCGTCCGCAGCGCAAAATTTTTAAGACATTGCGTATTGAATAGCGCAACTTGTGTAGACTTATCATGTTACTGGAGCGAGGAATTTATAATTATTATCTTATACTTCTTATATAATTCATTTACCTATAAAACACTGTTTATTTTACGGGAAACCAAAATTTTTAAAATTAATATACTTCTTGTCCTTGAATTTGAAGTCACAACCATTTAACGTCTAGTAGTAACGTCATTTAACATCTAAGTCATTTTGATGAAAGCTATGATTATGTTTTTGCCAACTTTGATGTAAAATATAGCTCATAATATCAGTTCAAACTAAAAAATATTAATAATGAATCATTATTAATGATTATTCAAGTGATGTCATTATTAGTATTTTATTTTTTTAAATAAAATAAAACAATGATATAAACAAAGCACTGATAATCATTTATTTTTTCATCCTAAAGACACAATTTCCACAATTACCACATCGACTATAATTTATTTTTAAGTCTTTCGCTTAGTATTTAAGCATCTCACGCTATGGTAAACAAGCCTTAATTAATAAAGATATGAAAATTTCATTAATAAATCTCAAGCTATAAATTGGTTGCGTTCTTTGACCCTATCTCATTCATACTTTACTGAAGTAGGCAAATAGCTGATATACAAGTATTTAGTAATTTCACAGTATAAATTATTGCGTAAATTGTAGCTTCACGCTGTATCCCTCACACAGCAGGGTAGGCAGAGGGAACCTAGTGTTAAGACAAACCGTTCCCCACTTTCCGCCGAGTTCTGGATGAACTCATCTCCGCGCTTCCCCTTGACACCAGAACGAAGAAATGAAAATATAAACTTAACTTCACGCTTTATTTCTAGCGGGGTAGTCAGAGAGAACGGAGCGCCAAACGCTACGGTCTCTACATACCTCTTTCGCCTCGCCCACTGTCATCAACCTCTTCATACATGCCCTCCGGGGGGTGTTTTCTAAGGTCAACCGAGGTCTCCCCCTACCTCTCTTACCGCTCACTTTTCCATCGTAAATCTTTTTTGCCATTCTTTCATCACTCATTCGTTCGACGTGCCCAAACCACGTGCTGAGGACGTTCTTCTTCATTCTCACCGTGACATCCTCGCTAGTACCTGCCATTCTGTGTATCTCTTCATTGCGGATTCGATCAGCTAAGCTGACTCGTATAACAGCGTCGGTACCAACACTGCATTGTGTACGGCCAAACGTGCAGCTGTGCTGACGTTTCGCCGTCTCATCAATGCAGCTAAGGCTCCGTTCACCCTGTTACCGGCAGCAATACGCCTTTCCACATCCATCTCGTATCTTCCATCTCTACTGAACATACTTCCCAAATATACCACTTCATTCACTTGTTCTAATATCTTACCATTTACACTGATTTTGCATTCCGTCCTTTCTTCATCTCTTTCAAAAATCAGAACCTTTGTCTTATTCGCATTGAGGCTTAGACCATTATTTTCACACCCTTCGTGTGTGTTTTCCACCCTTTTAGTGGTGACCAATGCCTGCAACTCGCATTCTGATGATGCAATAAGCACTGCATCATCTGCGTGCAGCAGGCATATCACATTCAGGTCACCTACTTTCACGCCCATTTCACTTTGTTTCACTCCATTTTACAATGAATTATAATATTTACTTTTAGAATTTTTGAATTTTGAATTTACTTTTTTACAATGAATTATAATATTTTTAACAAGAAGAAACAAAGATGTCATGTTACATGTTTAGCCCCCGGAGCAAAGATGAGACTTATTTACGTTCAGCGTAAAACTAATTCCTCACTTTCCACTGGATTCCTTGTTTACGAGAGCGAAATGAAAAATCATATATCCCCTACGGTGGGAAGCGATCACCGATAAACCGTCAACTTTACAATCACACGCTTCTTTCTCTACTCTACCAGGATAGATGAATAAGCGTACTTCATCGTCTAATTCCTGCCTGCTAAATATTTTTGTTATTAACACCAAAATAAAAATATATATATTATTATTCCTAAGAACCTACAGATGTTCCATATCATTTACAATATACTGTCGAAGGAGACCTAATTGCAATATGACACTTAAATGTGGACCGTGATGAGGGTCAATGCTAATAGCGGGAGGCGTAATCTTGTGGCATGACTAACGAGGTATCATGTCGGCCTCCTCTGTTGAGTGATAAAGATAATGTTGGCCCAAATATATTTATTCTTCTCACTTTTGTACATTTTTCGTATTTTTGTAAATTTCAAGCCATGATTAGAGCAAAATCGTGTTTTTTTAATATTTTTTTTTGTTGATAATTAAAATTGAGATATATTTTTCAAAAGTGTAAACGTAAACAAATATTATTTTAATGAAATAGTATTTAATAGAGCAAATTTTAAAAGATGATGAATTTATATAGTCGAAATAATTCTTGAAGCATTGTGTGTAGAGTGGTGGAACTCAACGCCGCGTTTTGCCTCGTTACTAGTAACGAGGTTCTAGAGCGAGGAATTGAAAATATTAAATATTTCGTTTCCTCGAAGTGGGAATCGAACCTACAGCATATCGCCTTTACACTCGCATAGCTTTGCCCCTGTCTGCTTTGTCTTTTTTATTGTTACTAATTTTATATAATAGAACAATTTAAAAAAACATCAATGTTTTTAATAATTAAAAAAAAATCATTAAAAGTGCCATTTTACGAAATTTAATTATACATACAAATAACAGCAAACATATTTTTCCTAAAGAACATTTTAAATTACACACTTCGTATAGAAATTTTAGCTGAAATAGAATTATTTCAATACATAGCGTTTAGCTTGCTAACTTTAAACAGAATAGTCAAATCAAGCAAGAGCTGTGAATAAAAACTATTTGACTCGAAGAGTGAAATGGAAATGAGGCCTTTGTTCACCCTCCTGTCAAAGTTTTCAATTGCTTAATCTAGCTATGCAGCAGTGATTTTTAAGGCCGTCCTTCGTTGTCTCTTTTGTCCGGAGAAACGACTATAGACGTGCTATTTGTCACACTATTTGTCTTAGTAGAAAAAACTAATTATTTTCCAAGACGTATGTCAACGTATTTCGTTGTTAAATCTACCTATTTCTTATGCATACCAGTAAATAACATTGCCAAATTTATTAGAAGTAAGGCGCGCGACTCTAACATAAATTCATCTGGCTTAACCGAATACGTCCCTCTTAGATGTAACGAATGCTTGTAAAAATTCGTATGCATTCTGCTTCAACATGCAGTTGTTGATTTACTACTTGTAAAATAAATGGTTATTTCCCGCACCGAAATCTGTGTGTGTATTTGAAATTTTCCTTCTACTTTATATGGTTGTGGAACGTCATAGTATATTAGTTATTATTATAGTTTTTTTTTTTCATATTCTACGCGTTTGGTTGATTATATAATGCCAATATCGATAATAACTATAACGTTTTTAACATTTTTAAAATGTTATTCCACACTTAGGAAAAAATACTTATTTAGAAAACGTACAAAAGTTTGAACGTAGCGCCTCCTTTAAACGGTCGGTTTTAAGGAGGCGCGGGTTCGGGTCCCGCTACGTTCAAATTTTTATACATTTTCAAAATAAGTTACTATAATGTTTCTTAGAAGATTATTTTCTCCAAAACTATTAAGAAGTAACGTAATACAAATATTTCATTAATTACTTAGTCTATTTATTTTTAAGCAATACAAAACAAAATTAATATAAATGAATATAGAGCAATCTGAAGATACTATACCTATTTTTGTTTATAATTATGTATAATTCCACATTTGTGCTGCATGTGAATTCATATCACATAAGCATTTCTTCTTTAATATAAAATATCTATGCTATTTTGCACCATTTCAGTTAGAAAAAAAGGAAAACGTGATTTATCACAAAACTATCCCGTACTCCGCTAGGTGAAATAAATAGTCAAAACCAGTACACATATAACGTAACATAGACGAGAAGGTGAAAAAAATATATGCATACACCATTGTGTAGGTACATTTTTTACCTACGTATAAAATGGGAGTGTAAATAAAAAAGTAACAACAGAATATCAAAGTGCGAGAGTGCTTGTATTTTAAAGGATTTTCGTGCCAACAATCTGACTGGAAAGCATAAATCGCGAAACGGGGAATGTTTCTTTGGGAAATGCCGCGGCTCGGCTACTCCTCGTCGCTGGCTCATTCATCACACACCTTTAGTGAGCGCTGTTCCATCTTTGTTGTACCGAAACTGCTTTTTGCTGGTTATATCGTCCATAAAGATGAATGTCTGTGATATAAATTTGTTCTTTGTTTTCTTATTGTGATCTCTGATCTTCTTTATACAACAGTCGCGGTCATCTGAGGAGAGTCGTGGCACAGGGGCACAAGTATGCGATTGTAATCGCGACAGTTTGTGGGTTCGTTTCCCACTGGAGAAAATAAATACTTGATATTTTCGTTTTCTTGCTCTGGTAAAGAGGCAAAGTGTGGTGTTGAACTACGCCACTCAACACGTAATTTTGCGGAAAATGAGAAACAGAAATGTCCTAATGAAAATAGAGTGTCTTAACAGTAGGTTCTCACATATCCTTGAGCTTGTTTCTAAAACTTTGAATCATGTCATTCATCATCTTCACTTCACTTTTGGAAACGTACTTAGATTAATGATTGTTAAAATAATAAATTGTATTTTTACGGCTATCAAACGCATAAATCAATTACTTATGTACCATAGCTATTAAGAAAACGTATAAGC
>DWLH01002323.1:0-10995 GCA_018249795.1 Heliconius telesiphe telesiphe | reverse complement strand
AACTACTGATATTTTATAAAATTTTATGATTTGTAGCCTGATAACTTTCACCTAAATCGGGTATTATTGATCTTCGTTATCTTTGATCCTGATATTTTTTCTTTACTTGACAGGATCGTGACGAGGCACGTCTTCAAAGACTTGGTAGATAAAACAACTTGGTGGATAAAACTGCGGAGCTAAGGCTTGGGCTTAATCTAAGATAGTTTATAAATAAATCTTAATGCTCACTGGTAGAGTAACCTGCAACTTCAGTATGATTCTTCCTCGAAAAGTAAAATTTTCTGATGTGGTTTATAAGATAGACTCCACTAAAGACTATTATATGAAGGATATAATATAAATCTAATTAAATCTAATAATTTTGAACTTTGAAGTGAAAAATTTAAAACCTGAAAGATTTGGTGTACCTTTCGCGAACTGTTTTTTCTCACATCTTCCTGTGTAAAGTATGACCTGCTTACTGGTTGAGACAATGGTTTTTAAAAAAAAAAAGATATGTATCTTTAAAATACGTTATTCAATCCTGTAGATTGTATTATGTGACAGTCATTAATGATTTTTAAATGTGAAGAAATATCAGTATTTGGCTGTCTAGTGGTTGGAGTTGCTACTAAGTCACATGCTGTTTTTAAAGCACAAAAATGTTTTATTCTTAGCAAATCCAGTAGTCCTATAGCCATGCCACATCTGACAGTATGTTAATTTTTTGCAGCACTAGTCTTCACATTCATATAATGTGACTTTGTAATAACAAAGTTATTTGTGCAACAAAATTAGCAGCCATATAACATTTAAATTATTCTATTGGCTTTTTCAATATCAGAATTCAGAATGTCTTTTAAGTGTGTGGTGGTGATGTGACAAATAAGGATCTAAAATCTGTTTAATTCTGCTAAATCACTGGCCTACCTCCAGAAATCTTATTTGTCGGAGATGACAGTGGTTGATGTGACTCATCATCAATCGTATCCCAGTGTCTGTTACTGCCTATTTCTTGGTTTTCTTTTTCGCCTTCATCCACACCAGGACTTATTTTTTACAATCAGGACTATTAAATGCTTTTAAAATATTGTGTGTGAGTGGTGTAATTTTCCAAACTACCTAAAGTATCATATGTGATATGGTCAATATTTCTTATGATATTCGCACAAAGATAAAATTTTACATTACTTATAGTACAGAAAAATAAAATAGAGGAACACACTACAAATAAATAACAGCAGTTATTAAATATGAAATTCCATTTTTATTATTGCTTTCCCTTATGTGAAGTTGTCATAGCGGAAATTTACCAAAACTTACAAACCTTATAAATCTAAGACAAAACATTTTAAATTACTAAAACTCATAATATTATGTTGTTAGACATTTAATTGCTTACTGAAATGTAAAAGTATTAACAAATTGTAAGTGATGGTGCAGCTATGTAGTTGTTACAGCACATATCAAATGTGATACCCAGGGTGCCAGGAAGATAAAGCCTTCAATAAATGGACTACCAACACACAAAAAATAATTAAAATAAGTAGATCCTTGGATTAGCATATTAAAGCAGTTCTCTGGTGTTTAATATAAGATTAAATTTGTTATTTGAATTGGTTAGATTTTGTAAATTAAAATTTTGAACATTTTTACTTAACTTTTTGCAATGTTTACTATTAAATTTTATTAAATTGGTATTTTTTATTATTTTATTGGTATAAAGGACAATACACTAAAGTATAAAATCCAGCAGTTCTTACCAGTCATGCCAGTCATCACGCATCCTATGTGGTCAGTCAGTCGGAACAGATGTGTGACAGAAGCTGGATCCAAGAGGCGGTCGGGGACCTTACGCTGAGCCGCCACTACTGCCGTGTCGGCGCCTCTTAGAGCCACCGACGTAAGGCCTCCTTGGTTAATCGCTTTCAATGCATATTCTGAAATTATGTATATTTAAACATTACAAACTGTCACACCTGGAAAGTTGTATTACTTTACTGAGTATAGAAATATTTAAAACAAAGTTGTATGTTATAGTTATTGAATAAATGAACAGTATAACACTTACCAACTTGATATAATCGGCCTTCAGGAGAGAATATAGTAATATGTCTATCAAATCCTGCGCTGCTTTCACGAGCCATTTTAATTAAACTAGGATAATAATTTTATTTAATGTTTTAAAGCAGAATGTTTGACAGCCGCACAGTGATTGACAGAAACGCTTGCAATTCTTCAATTTTCAACACTCATGGTAAGTCTATTCTCTATGATGAGTAGACAACATATTATTTTACTATGTATAATTAAATCACAAATTAATAATATTATACACCGTAATTAATTGATATATATATATAGAGGATAATTAATTAAATTAAGTAAAAATATATATAAACAATACTAATTATAATAAGCTAAAAATGCTTTTAAATTATATATATTTTTAATTACTATTTATTTTACTAAATCAAGTCTACTTATTTCGTTTCGTTCCTTTCTCTTCTTCCGTCGAGCAACAAGTACTCACCTTATGGTATTTTATATTTATAGCTTATTACCAGTTAGAAAAATTAACTTTATGTTATACCTGGCAATCCTCATTTTTAACGTATATTTTGATTTTCCACAAATTGACAATCGCCGCGGCTTGTTATGTCAGTACTAGTCAGTTTCATTTTGCATTAGTTGTCTGTCTTAGTGGCTGTGTGAATTAATTTTTATTTGAGTTCAGTTCAATTTTCGTAGTTAGCGTATTATTTCTGTATTAAAAGATCAAGTTTAATACGCTGGATTCTTTCCTCTACAATTCATCATCTTTTTATGTCAACTATTATTATTTTATTTGACTAAACATGCAAGAAACCGTTACGAACACAAATGAGAGGAAATCTCTCTTTTCTTCATTCCTTGAGGTCCTGGAAGCTCGGGAGAAACAAGCACAAGCTGATAGACAGCTCCAAGAAGAAAAATATCAAAGAAGGACCCAAAGAATTTATGATTTTCATGGTAATAAGTTCACAGAAATAAACAGTTACAATTTGAATTTTTAGAATAATAACCATATTAAAAAGTAAAATTAAAATTAAATTTTAATTTACTATCTGCTTACTATGCTATTTGATTTATTTATTTTCTTTTATGCACGAATTAAAAGAAATGTATAATATATTTTATTATTCTCCTATTATAATTTTTTTTTCAAAGTTATAAAATCACACATTTAATTAAACAAAGTAGCAAAACTTATTTTTGCTTTATTTTATTGAAATTATATATATTCTTATAAAACTTTTCAATATTATTAAATTGAAGATAATCAAATTGTATACAAATATTTAAATGTACTACTTTAATGATAATTATGTCATTAGTAATTATCTGAGTGAAATTAAAACTGAAGTAATACATAAGTAAATATTTTATTACTTTAAAATCTTATAACATTTTAACTACCTTGCTTACAGTACAGTTTTAACTTATACTAAAATGTGAAAACATAATTACTCATATGCTTTTAAAATAATATTGTTATTTTATCATTACATATAGTAAGTAATAATATAAATAATAATTAATACAAAGTTTAAATTTAAAATAATTTTTTAAAAAAATAAGTTTTAGATACTTATGTTTATATGTACCAAAACATTTTTACTTTCTACAATTGAATAGTTGTACCAATAATTATGTTTTAATTAATTCTGTCAAAAAAGATATTCTATTTTTCTACTTATGAAACATAGTTCAAATTTGCAATACAAACTTTTATTTTCTGTGTATTAAATAATATGAATTATCTCATTATTTAAAATATACAAAATAATTATTCAAGTTTATGGTGAAATTTTAGCGAGAAATGAAGTACCCCGGTAGGTACAATGTGAGCGGACCCTTGCTGCAGGCTTCTTACTATAGCTTCTTTACAGAGATCATTCAGCCTGCGTGCAAGTCCAATCGGGTATTTAACAAGGATTTCAGCTTGGTTGTTCAATTTGTATTTGGATAGTTGCCTTCAAGGAGTGAAACAAAGTGACATGGGTGTGAAAGTAGTGATTTGAGTGTTATTTGATTGCTGTACGCAGATGATGCAGTGTTCATTGCATTATCAGAATCATGAGGGAGAGCATTTAAATGGCCAGCTCTTTGTTTATCTGGACAATCATCGACTGATTAATGACAGTGAATATGGCTTCCGCCATGGTCGCTCAACTGGTGACCTTCTGGTTTACTTAACCAACCACAGGGCTGCGGGTATTGAAAGCAAGGGAGAGGGCCTGGCAGTTAGTTTGGACATGGCCAAGGACTTCGATCGCGTGTGGCACGAGGTGCTCCTTTCAAAACTTCCATTATATGGGCTTCCCGAGAATTTATGCAAGTGGAGCGCTAGCTTTCTCACGGGGCGCAGCATCAAGGTCGCTGTCGACGGTTTTTGCTCGGAATACATCCCCGTGAACGCTGGTGTCCCCCAAGGCTGTGTGCTGTCCCCTTCGCTGTTTCTTCTGCATATCAATGACATGTTAGAGGATTCTAGCATTCATTTCTATGCTTATGGTAGCACAGTGGACGCTGTATACTCCGGCTGCGCATGTGTTTCTCGGGAAAATGCTGAATAGTGCCGAAATAAACTTGTGTCTTCTGTTGAGGCATCCCTCGAGCATGTCAATTCATGGGGTAAAAGAAACTGGTTCAATTTAACCCTCACACAAGAAGACACAAGTTTGCAAGTTTACTACTAAAAAACCCCATTTATTGTATTGCCCATAGTCTTTCAAAACATTCCCCTTACAGCCGCGCGCAGTATCAGCATATTGGGCCTCAATGTTTCGAGTGATTGCCAGTATCGTGATCATCTGGAAAGCAAGGCCAAGTTAGCTTCGAAGAAACTGCAGGCATTAACAGAGCGAGACGGTACTTCAAGCCAAAACACCGATTAGCCCTATATAGGGCCCAGGTTCAGCCTCATATGGAGTACTGTTCTCATCTCTGGGCTGGTGCACCCCAATATTAGCTTAAACCATTTGATCGCATACAACGTTGAGCCATTCGAATCATTGGGGACCCAATGATCTGTGAAAGGCTTGACATTTTGGCTTTGCGTAGAGACGTCTCCTCGCTGTGCGTTCTCTACCGCATTTATCATGGGGAGTGTTCTGAAGAACTGTTTGACCTGTTACCTGCCGCCGAATTTTCTAACTGCGCAGTACGTCACAAGCTAAAATATTATCCACGCCACCTGGATACTTGACACTCCACTACGCGCGCCATGGAACTGTGGAATGGCCTACCTGTGTCAGTGTTTCCAGGTCGATATGACATGCCATGCCATGAAAGGCCGGCAACGCACCTGTAGCTCCTCTGGTGTTTCACGGGGTCGTGGGCGGCGGTGATCACTTACCATCAGGTGACCCGAACGCTCTTTTGCCTTGTCTTTTCCTTAAAAAAAGTTATTAGTCACTACTCTGAAAGAAGAGTGTGAAAATAATGGTCTAAGCCTGAATGTGAGTAAGACAAGGGTTCTGGTATTTAAAAGAAATGAAGAAAGGATGGAAACAAGATCAGTGTAAAGGATAGTGTAAAGTATGTGGTAGATATGGATGATGCGAGATCGACGTAGAAAGGCGTATTGTTCTAGAAAGGCGAACTTCATTAATGAGACGGCAATTGTCAGCGCAGCTGTACTTTTTGGTAACAATAAAAGACAAAACACAGTGTAGAATTCTGCTGCACAACATACAATGTCTCTCTGTCCACCCAGCTATAGCAGGATACAATACCGCATGAACGTAAAAAAAATAAAGCCTTTCAATGTCCACTGTAGGATATAAGCCTCTCTGAAGTTTCTGAATTGAATTAATATAATAATACTCCAATCTTAAATATAATTATACTCCATTGAGTTTATTAAAATGTAATTATTACAACTGATATCTTTACAGATCGTCAACAACGCGAAGCTGTAGAACTCCGGCGATGCCTGGACTACGTATCCCAACATGCACATGTACTCGAATCAGTACTCCGGAACGCATCTACAAGTGGGGGCTCCAGCTCCGGCTCGGACTCCGTTCCGTTGTCAGCAGCGCTGGTACGACAAGCGGCAGCACTACAGCGTTGCATGGCACAGTGTGTAGATAATGCGTCGAGGATACGACATCTGCTGACTGCTGCTCATCAGCCGCAAATGGATACTATGCTGGCTAAAATGGTGAGTATTGACCTTTGTTCATAGGCCGGCAACGCACCTGTAGCTCCTCTGGTGTTGCACGGGGTCGTGGGCAGCGGTAATCACGTACCATCAGGTGACCCGAACGCTCGTTTGCCTTTTCCATAAAAAAAAAGATATTGAGAAACAAGGGTATTCCTTGTCATAAAAATATCTACTAATATGTACGCCGTCATGGCGCACGAACTTGTGCCCACAAGTTCGTGTCTGTAACACGACGGTTGTGGGTTCAATCCCCACTGGAGGAAATGAATTATTATTTATTCATATTTCATTTCTTCGCTCTGGTCCCAAGGTAAAGTCCCGGCGTTAAGTTCCGTCACACAACACGGAGCGGAGTGTCATAACACTAGGTTCCTTCTACTCTGCGGTATTAAGAATACAGCGTGAAGCTAATTTCAATTTGAATTTTTTACTAATATGTATTTATCACTGTCTACACGTTCTGACGTGACAGTAGAACATGTTCTAATCTTTATGGTGTTTTTTTCAATAATAGATACTATAAGTGTTTAGATCACTTGTAAGTTGCTATATTCGTACTTATAAGTATACCTAAGTATGAATATATCAAAATTCTTCTTTCTGTATGAAATTAAGGTATCTGCTTAACAATATCGTGACGACGACTGTACAGTCGTGATGCATTAAAAGTGACTTACAAATAAATCACCTTGTTTGATCAGGTGAAGGTTACTGCCGATATTTTCATAGTAATTATTTCTAATTGCTACGCCACTTACCACATAAACAATCAATTATCAATAATAATTCATTACATTTATTTATCAATCATCAAAAGCTGAGCTGAGCTGAAGCTCAGGGGTTCATAACTAATATAATTTTTTTAAGGACATATTTTGTTATTTAATTAGATTTCACATTTTTAATTCCCATATTTATAGTAATTAATATATATTACTTGCGGAAATGTTAGTTCTAGGATACTAAGAACAATTATCGTAGTATTTATGAAAATACATTGTTAAGGAAATTCATTCATTAATTCTCAATCATAGTCGGCAAACTGATAAAGCTAGCGCCTCCGCGTTCTTATCTGTATGTTACTATTTCCTTATTTCTAAATAAAATTATATATCAAATATGTGCAATTTCTTTTAATAATTTTTTTAACAGTTTTACTGTCAAATATTATCGTTATTAAACGTCCATATTTGCAAAGGTCGATTACAAAACTATACTAAACTTAAATCACAGCTGTGAACCGAAGCCGTGAATACGTACCTATACAAGATTGACTAAAGTTAAGATACGAGTACATACCTAATATGTCATTGGAAAGAAGAATTAAAAATGTAAATCCTAGACAACTACTAGTGACGGGACTTTTTGTGGCGTTGAGAAATCTTTAAAGTATTTAGACAGTACTTAGCGATAGTTGCCTCTCTTCTTCTATTAGCATACTCGTATAGATATCACAATCAAGTTTAACGTGAATTAAAATACCTTTACTTCTAAAGGTTATGTGAAATGTTGACTCGCGTCACAAATATATGAAGTACCTGACTTCAGTCAAGCTTTTTTGTATTTTTTGTCTTATTTTTGTATCAGCTTAAAAAAAAAACTAGTTTCTTCAAAAAAAATTAGTTTAGTAATGAAACACCACGGATTCATTTAATTCGTGTCCCTTTTCTGTTATTATTATATGAAATTAGGTTAAAACTATAAATAAACTACACGAACTAAGCTTTTACAAAAGTTAGCTCATATACGATTACAGAATAATAAAAAAGTAAGCAACGAATATCACTATGACAAATTAGACTAGGTACTTACTTATCTTTGCTTAAAATATTTTTTTAAATGTCACAATTAAGAATAGTACATTAAATATCAGGAATTAACGACATTAGTTGTTTAAACACGCCTACTTAGAGATAATCTTTTTTATATTTATGAGAGAAAGCCACTTCTGTCACGAACTTGAACTGATTATTCCGTTGGTATCGCTGTTTTCCACTAATTTAATGCATTATCGATATTACTTCAAGCATTATATCATTGTGATGAAACGTTGTTGAATATAAAGTAACTCTTAAGAAATAAATGCGTATAGAATAACTGAAGTGCTTGAAACACTGTCATTACTCATTAGAGGAGCCTCAGCCTCTTCGCGAAGTGGATGAAGTAGCAAAGCTACAACAAAGTGCACATTGACAAGAGGCCTGTGTCTTTCCTGTGTAATTGCGCGTGAATATACTATACGTGCAGTTTACTTTTGTCTATATTATACTACGGAGTTACTGTATTGTATTTTTATCTATCTGTGCATCTTATATTGTTTCTAGATTTATCAACTATGTAGTACCTAGTCGAACGCCTCATATGTATTCTGATATCGCAACGGAGTGTGATTGCCACTTTTGTTAAACATTCCCACCATTGTATGTTTTTTGCTAGCGAGATTGCGTGCGTCCTTACGTCGGCCGGCACTCGGCGGCGTGTACCAAACTAAATTGAATACATAGTATGTATTCTAGGAGTGTTCGCAACAGTTCATTTTAAGTTCGGATCTGTTTATTGGGTCAATATGTTCATTTAGCACAGGCGTTCCCAACCTTTTCTTGATCAAGGACCACTTTTATATCATTCTTGGTAGCAGGGACCACTATGCTATATGTATAATAAAAGTAAACTGTGGTAATTAAACAGAAATTTCGCCTCACCATCTCCAGTCATAAAATTAAAATGGATCGCGGGCCATATTTAGGCTGGTTTACCACTGGTGGGGAACCAGTGATTTTGCAACATGTTCGCAACGGCCGTATTTAACTCTAATACATTAATTTAACATATTAATTTAGTGGAGTATTTTGTTGACTATACACATTAAAATATTTATTACTTATTTCAGAATAATGAGATAAACTCTTTATTCTATCTTTATCGATTTGTTTGTCTTTGTTATCTCTATATATAATAAGACAGTAAAAATATTTTATCTGTACATTTAGTAATTTTGACTGAAATGGATAGAGGGACACTTAAAAAAAATAATAGAAAGCAAGAATATATTTTTGAATTTCTTGTCTGTCTGTCTGTCGATTTGTATAGTCACATTTTTCTCTGAAAGTACTGAACCGTTTTACTTAAAACCCTTTCACCAATTGCTTTGTTTTAATTCAACGTAATAACTAAAGTTTGTTTCATCAAAATCGGTTCATTAAAAAAACAGTTGTCATTTGAATGAACTCAGGCATTAGTTTCCCTGCGAATGTTATATAGCAATCGCGCTGGTAAGATTCCTGCTAAAGGATGACATTCGAAACGTCTCGGTTATATGACTGTTGACAAAAATATATATTTTTGAAGCATTATTATACAATATTTTATACAATAAAGTAAACAAAATTGAATCGTTAGTGGAGATTACCTTCATAAATCATAACAGTTAAGTTTAAGTTGTAATTAATTCAACTCAGAGGTAAAGGCCGATTTGATTTCGTTTGAAATAAATCTATATAAAAATGCCTAAAAACATCCTTTCTACGTGTACACTGTAATAACTACATATTTAACTAATTTAAAAACTATACAGGAGTTAATATGCAATCATTATAGTTATTTTACAAAGAATATTATGAATCATTACCCAAATCAATAATTTAACATTTAAGGCTGTTTCTGAAGGAGTAAATTAAATTATTTACTGACATCAGCACATTTAACAAAGTTTTAAAATTATGATGAGACTTACATAACATGGGTAAAAAGAACGTAATGTTACAAAAATATATACGTATAATAAATAATTAGCTTTATGTATATTTTATAAATATCAAATTAATTCAAAACAATCATAATTTTTTATACGATTTCTATAATGTAATAAAAAAATCATATTAGAAGTCATTATAGTTTTCAATCAATTCTGTTTATTAAATCAATAATCATGTAGTTTAAGCGAGCGAAGCCGCGGGGAGGGCGCTAGTTACACAATAAAAACAAGCTAATTATTAAAATTATATTTTTACTCGAGAAGCAAGTTATTAATTAATAATGTTACATTTTTTGTGTAAATATTTAAAAAGACACTCCGTTTCCCACTTTCCGTCGAATTCTGGAGGCATTGGGTGTTGAACTGGTGGAACTCAACGCCGCGTCTGTCTCCACACCAGAGCGAAGAAATGAAAATATAAATTTAAATAAATATTTAATTTCCTCGAGTGGGGATCAAACCCACAACCAGTCGCGTTTACAGCCACACTTGTGCCCCTGCGCCACGCACGACGGCCTCATGATAGGTTAATTAAAAATATTATTTATTTTTATCACTTGTATACCTCACATACACGAACACCTCTAATGTATTCTACACGACGCTTTTTTTTTGCAACTTTGTGTATGATCTATGAAGGATTATTTGTATCGTTAAAGATTTGAAATGCGAACAAAAGAAAACAAGTACTTTTATGTTGCCCTGTAGAATAAAGAATATGACTTTAAACTAATATTCTTTATAGAATAAATAGGGCTTTTCTTTATTTAATTATCCTTAAATTATTTTCCTTTTTTCTACCACAACGTTAAATGCCTAGGAATTAAATTAATTTTTAGATACTATATAAATGTGTATAGGTAATTCATATTGAAGTTTGTGTTCCCAAAGACGACACATTTATTTACGATAACAAACGAGGCTGTACATTGATTTGCTTACGGTCGTTGGCTTGGAACTCAGCGCCGCTAAAAACCTACTCCATTAGTTTTTATACGACGTTCGTACGCCAGGCTGATACTCTATAACATCGAGTTTTTGTGTA
>DWLH01002322.1:0-10996 GCA_018249795.1 Heliconius telesiphe telesiphe | reverse complement strand
ATCCAATAATTATAATGTATTTCAACGCGACATAGTTGGTTACATCTTTCGTTTAAGTATTTTTGGGTAAGAGAATACTACGTCTACGTCGAGACTACCTACGTCTGTTGTTTATGATTTCTTTCGTGTAAGTTTTCTGTTGTTTGTGTCATTTGTTTAAGTGGGTTTTTTAAATAATTGGAACATCCTTATTGGAACTACGAAAATGCGGGTTGCATTAAAGTTTAAATAGTTTTCACATTAGTAATCTTAAGTGATTTGCAAACATAGGTACATTATATGAATAATTCAGTAGTTAAAGCGGGCGAAGCCGCGAGCGGGTCGCTAGTAATTTATAAATTAATATCTGTGATATATTTATTGTATTTATTATAGTATTTGTTATGTCTGACCATAGCATTTATAATATAAAAGACTATTCTTTTTACTCTCTATCATCTTCCACTGATAGCAGTTTTTACAGTACTTCCTTACCCATTTCTACCTTCCTTGACAACACCTTTTCAAATTTCCAAAAAAACTTCAATGTTGTCCACATTAATGCCCAAAGCATGTTTCTTTAGGTATGGGTTTGCAATATTTTACCCTACATGCTGATTCCGTTAAAGGAGCGCTGACACTTCCACGACTGTAAATGCGACAGCTGGTGGATTCGATTCCCACTCTCTTTCCCATCGCCCTGGTGGCAAAAGGCTGCGTTGCAATGCCTAAGGAATTCGGCGGAAAGTAAAAAGTAAAGGTCAAAGGTTCCCGTGAATGTCTTATGTGCGGAATAGAGCGTGAAGCAATAACAATAAATAATAACAAAAAATATATAAAAATAATAGAGTACCAATGACCGTTAATTAATTTTAACATATACCAAAAAAAACAGCAATATTAATGAAACAAAAAGCTCGTAAATTGCACGACGTAATACGATAATGTTGACTTTTCCAAGTTAATTATTATAAAAGCAACGCGTTTTTTGTTTTAAAATAATAATGTATTTAACGTAATATGATTCTGTTAATGCTTTTTGAATACTAGATTTTAACCACGGCTTCTTTTATATCTTCAAATTTCTTTAGTATGTGTTAAGAACATTTAATATACGAGTATTTAAAGTCTGTTTATTAAAATGAACTAGTTAACTATAGCAATAGCTGTATACTTAAAAAATATAGGAGGCGGTTGTCTCAACATTAGGTTCCCTCTGCCTACCCTGCTAATGCCGGATACAGCGTGAATGTGATTTGTTATTTTTGTAATATATTAAATGTCTGACTGATGAACAGTCAACGAAATGAAATGAACAATACTTACGCAGACGGTGGTTGTTTCACATGCCACAATGTCTCCGACCGCCGCCGCCAGCAGCGACGCGAGAGTCGGGGATGGAAAGGAGGGACCCCAAACGTTTTTTGGGGATTTAATATTAGAAGAATCCCGCAAGCAGCAGGGTAGACAGAGGGTACTTAGAATTTTAGTGGAGGGATTTGAACCTGGAAATCACAGACTGATTTCTGTTTTGGCGTCTTAAAGTAAAATATTTGGAAAAAATATATTTCACCAGTTTCCAATTTTCTTAAATAATAATAATTATATTTAAAAAAAACAGCTTCACGCTGTATCCCACAGCAGGGTAGGCAGAGGGAACCTAGTGTTAAGACACTCCGTTCCCCACTTTCTGCCGAATTTTGGAGGCATTGCGTGTTGAGTGGCAGAACTCAACGCCGCGCTTTGCCTCGACACCAGAGCGAAGAAATGAAAATATACATTTAAGTAAATATTTCATCGCCTCGAGTGGGGATCGAACCCACAACCAGTCGATTTTACAGTCACACCCTGTGCCACTGCGCCACGACCGGCCTAAAATACGTTAATGTAAGAAAAAAAGAAAAATAAATTACTCAGCCGCACTTTCAATCTTCGCACAGCAGCTCAGTCGTAACATAATAATGTGAGTTGAAAATAAAATTTAATTATTGGTATTGCGTGTTGAGTGGCAGAACTCAACGCCGCGCTTAGCCTCGATAATTGTATTAATAGTGACCAAAGACAAAACCACTACAGATGCGGGTGCTGCACTCCTTAAGCACATTTATGACGCATGGCAAAAGTCACAAAATGCAATTGGACTGTTTTGTGATTTATCCAAAGCCTTTGATTGTGTAGACGATGAAACTCTTTTACTAAAACATATCATTATGGTATACAAAATACTGCCCTTGATGTTATTGTCTCATATCGAAACTAAATAATCCAAAAGGTTAATATAAGTAATGTTAACTCCTCTGGATCTCCACTAAGGACGGACGTTCCACAAGGATCTATTCTTGATCCCCTTTTATTTCTTCTTTATATTAACGATCTGCCTTTTTATGTGAAGACCCTATGTGATAGTGTATTTTTCGAGGATGATATCTTTTTAATATTTATTTCTCTCTTTTTAATATTTATTTTCGAGCATGATATCTTTTTAATATATTTTTAACATTTAGTTGACAGGAACAAAATAAACTATGACGAAGTGAATAGTGACTTAGAATATGCATTCTTCGTTGGTTTGATATTAGCAATCTAATGTTAAATGTCAAAAAAACAAAATGTATTGAGTTTGCTTTAGCAATGTTAAAACCATAATTTTAGTCTTGTAATTAAAGGAGAAACTCCCATGTGACAGAATCAGCATTTTTTTAGGTTTTTGGTTTAAGTTTATAGTTATATCTGGACGCACTTGCGGATAAACTCAGCTCTGCAGCGTTCGCAATTAAAAAAATAAGACAAATGACGTACGTTGAAACTGCCCGATTAGTCTACTATAGCTATTTCCATAGTATTTTATCTTAGGAATGCTGCTATGAGGCAGTGCTGCTGATATAAATTTAATATTCATTCCCCAAAAAAGAGCCGAGATTCTCTGCGAGATGGTTTTAAAGATGCAGGTATTATTACAGTTGGTTCACAATTCGTATACTATTATAATATTCTGTTTGTCCGACAGCATATTTGATCAACTTAGGAATGACGCATACGCATAAGCAGTACAAAATACATATTATCATATGACACAAAGTAAATTATTCACCTGTATATTTATCTGGGGATCGGACCGCAATAGTGTATAGGGTTACCACTTCGCTTCTGCCCTTAGCGTTGACGGCATACAAATTAAGTATATAACTCAGTCCTATGTCCAACCCTAGCACGTTGAACGCTCGGACCTGGGGAAATATGTTCTGTAAAATATTTACTATCACTCCTATCATATGTTTCAATCTATCGTGATGTTATTATTGGAATAAATAAATAAACAAAGTGGATATCGTGGCACAGTGGGAATGTATCCGACTTTATATCTCTGTACCGATAAGATAAAGCAGCGTGAAGTTCTAACACTAACCACAAAATGTCTTTCAAAAAGTGTAGAATAAAGACTTGAAACTAGGTGCTACCTACCCTGCTATAAACCGGAAATGTGAAAGTTTAACGATAGCGAGCGCGTGTGTGTGACTGTAAACGCGGCAGGTTGTGGAGTTCGATTCCAACTCAAGAAAATGAAAGTGCGACGTGGTGAGGTTCGTCGCTTAACACGCAATACATCCATAATTTGGCGGAAAATATACAGAATACAGCGTGAAGCTAAAAAAAATTTAAAGTTAAAGTCAGTTATCTAAAAGTCGTAAGTCGCATTACGTGATACGATTTATATATTGCATTAAAAAATCATTTTTATTTAAATAATGACAGTCAATTAATGCCGGGATTAATTTAATACGTATATTTTGGTGAAAATTTTTTTAGAAATACGTAATTTCAAACACTTTGAAAATTAAAATATTAAATATTAAATTTTTTCTAGTGTGAATCGAACCTACAACCTATCGCGGTTACTGCCGCACTTGCGCCACGACGGCCCAAAGAGTTTCATTTAAAATATATTTTAACGGATTGCACAGACGTGATAAATATATAATTACATTTTCTTTGTAAAGTAGGAAAATGCAATTCCGCAGTTTTCGAATGTAAATAAAATTAACTTTTAACAGTAACATTGTGAGATGACTTCCACTCACTGAGGGAATAAGTTTTTTATTTCCTTGCTCTGGTAACAACGAAGCGTGACTTCGAGTTCTGAGAGGCGTGGGAAACAAGTAAAGTGTTAACTTAACTTAACTTCACGCTTTATCCCTAGCGGGGTAGTCAGAGAGAACGGAGCGCCAAACGCTGCGGTCTCTACATTCCTCTTTCAAGTCAACCGAGGTCTCCCTCTACTCTCTTAACACTCTTACCACTTGGTAAGAGAGTTAATTATGTTAACTCTCCCTTTGTACATCTTTTTATACAGAAAAAATATTATTTTTTACCTCAATCTAATACAATGCGTACTGCGCGCAAATCAAAATATAAAGTCTAAAAGAAATTTCATTAAGCGAAACGCAATTTATTTTTAAATGAATAACTTAAATTTTATATGTTAATGTGCCAGTTGAATTAAAGCTACACAAACAAAAGGTTTATTTTTTCTTTTTTATATAAAAATATTTTTAGTCTCGTTATAATTAGATGATAATTTATTTTTTGTATGAAACATAAGTTATTAATGAATTGTTTGATTTGCTTAAATAAACATTATTTTTTTTGGTGATTTTAGATATAAGTACATTTTAATTTGTTTCTTCAAGTTTTTTATTATTTTAAGTAATTGTTCTTATACCTTATAGAAATATAGATTCATTGATTTCGAATAAAGTAAATAATAAATTATATCAGTAGGGTATGTTAATGTGTAAGTACGTATATGTCAATACTAATAATCAGTGATCTAGCGTCGTTGTAGGTTCGAAAGCCTCTAATGGGAATGAATTAATGTTTATTCCTCGCTCTGGTATGAAAACACCACGATGTGTTTAAAAACTCAATACGCAATTTCTCAAAAATTACACGAAAAGCGAGAAACGGATTGTCTTAACACTAGGTTCCCTCTTCCTACCTCACTGAGTGCGAAATACAATGCAGGTACGAACTAAAAAAATATAATAGTAAAACAATACTTAGTCTTAATTTGAAAATTATTGACAAAATAACATTATTATTGATCCAACCATACCACGTTAACATATATATTATTATACATTACATTTTTAGAAAAAAAAATAATGTGATTTATCTAAAAATACAATTTATGACCTGATAAAAAACGTTCACGCTTTATTCCACATTCCACGCACGCACAGCCGTAACCGCTGTGCGTAGAAACGTGAAATTTGGACAGATGTTTATTTTCATAATCTGGACATCCACTAAGAAGGGATTTTGAAAAATTTTAACCCTGTAGGGATGAAATAGGGGTTGAAAGTTTGTATGGAAAAAAAATTAAATCGGCACCGATTTATATAAAATTTGAAATTCAGACTCTTAAAAATATTTTATTGAACTCGTGTTTCATGATTTTTTCGAATTCGCCCCCTAAGGGTTCATATAAGGGGTTGAAAGTTTATATGGAGAAATCTTTAAATCGCCACTGATTTTTATGAAAATTTAAGTTCAGACTGTTATAAATATTTTATTGAACACGTGCTTCGTGGTTTTTTTTTAGAATTCACCCCTAAGGATGTAAATAAGCAGGCGAAGCCGCGCCCGCCCGCTAGTTTCTTATAAATATATACTATATTTTGTATACTATATGTAATATAATCTATTTTTTTTCAGCTTCACCCTGCATCCCGGTGTAGGTAGAAGTAACCGAGTGTTAAGATATTCTGTCTCCCATATTCGCTTCAATTTTCGCTTTATTACGTTTTGAGTGGTGAAAATCAACGGTCACGCTTTTTCTCATTACCAAAGCGAAATAAACAAAATGACATATTCCCCAGGTTAGAATTATAAAGTCAGCTGTCATACAGTTAGATGCTGTGATGCACTCTGGTCCACGGCGGTGTCACTTTACTTATCCATATCTATAAAGAGATAAATATTTATTACCAGGAGCAATAATATATTATAAGTGCAGGGAACAACTTGCTTCCTCACGGCGTTGGTTGCTAAACATAATATTGTGCCAAAGTCCTCGTCTTCTTTCGGTGTGTACTTCAATATTGACGTTTGACCCTTGTTCTTGTAGAGATTAATGAGAAAAAAATAATGCTTTTTAATTTTACTATGTTAATGATATGTTAATGGTTTGTCCCGAATGTATAAACTGCTCTTAACTCTTGAGATCGATCTTGAGTGATAAATGAAAACGGCATCTAAGGTTCACTCTCAAAATCGATTTCAGATTTGAGAGCGACTTCCAAATACTGGCCTAAGATCTACAAAAATACACAATACTTACAACATAAAAAAATACTTACAACATACAAATAATATATTTTTTAACAAATAATAAAAAAATGATAGAGAAAATATGTGAAAAGTATACAATTTTCTTTTCGCCTTACGCTTTATCCCGTAAGCAGATAGTTTAGTATTAAGATACTCTACTCCTCCGCCCAATTTTCGAGATAGTTTTGACGAATTGCGCAACTCAACCCCGCACTTTTCCCTACCAGAGGAAAAACGAAAATATTACATTGACCATTGTCATCTTTGATTGAGTATGTCGCAATTGTCATTCTTACAATTAGTCGCTTATTCATAATGCTTAAATATATTCAATAAAACTGGAAAACACAAAGTTTTTTAACTTTTTGGGGCCTTTGTGGCAAATATTAACTGTTCTTATCAAAAAAATTATATAACTTTAATTCCAAAGTAACCAAAGTGAGTGCTAATGCATAAAAATTCGTAATTACGAAATCTATCCAAGAACGATGGTCCCGAGAGCGAAACTTTGATTTGGCTGTGCTCGGAATATTTAATATGAGGTATTAATTAAGATTCATGTTGTAAATATTACTTTTTGTCGCAGTTTAGACGCATACTGATTTGGGACAACTATGTACAGGTTAGTTTATTTAAATTTCAGATAAAATGATAAAATAGTGAGGATGTCGTGCTGCAGTGACACAATTTGTGACTATAAACGTGACGGTTATGTGTTCGAATTGTTATATACAGGATTTGCACTCTTATATGCAACATTGCATCCTTTTAATGATATATACACATTATGTCATTAGTATAAGACTGTTCTATGACGACGCGCAGTCAGTGTACTCGGAACTCTCATAACAGCCACATATTCTCCTTTCTCCGCTGTATCTATTGTGACTCAATTGTATTTCTTTTACTATTGTGACTTTAATTATAGTGTGTTTTAATTTTTACTGAATAAATTTTGTGTTAATGGAATAAATCTTTTTTTTTTAAAGAATTCTAAACAGACCCATATAACAGAATGAATGAATTATTTATATTTAATATTTTAATTTTCTCGCTGTAGTAAAAAGGCAAAGCGTGGTGTTGGGTTTCGGCATTTTACATGCAATGCTTTGAAAACGGGCAGAAAGTGGGAAACGGTGTTTTAGAATAAAGTCCCACCTGCCTACTCTGCTATATACGGGACGGAGCATAAAGCTGAAAAAAATTAAGTAGTATATTTATATAACTACATATTTTCTCTATTCAAAATGTAAAATTATATACAAATAATGCCTTCTGTCCCCGATTGGAAATCAAACTCACAAGCATCGCTTTCAGATTACAGTAGTATCTCGCTGTTATTTAGAATGTATAGAACTAATAATAAACGTATTTCATATAGTAATATATTATTAACAGAATTGATACTACTGATACTGATACCGTAAAACAGATATCTACCTACACACACTGTATGTATTAAAGTAACATAATATTTCTCTAACACCATTTAGAACACATATAATATTTAAAATTTATCATTATATTGTAGAAGCCAGATGTGGCGCAGGGGCACAAGCGTGTGACTATAAACATGTTGTGGGTTCGATTTCCACTCGAGGAAATGGAATATTTAATAGCGATGAGTTTCGCCAGAGTTTTACGGAAAGTGGGAAATCATCGCTTTTAGTTAACACGGCTCTCATACTTTTTATTGATAATGAGATACAGAACTCTGCCGGCCGCACTTGGCTGGTTTTATCTGTGAAATATAGAGTATATTTGACAGTTTCACACGTTGAAATATTTTGTTTATAGAAGTAAAGTATAGAACAAAGCTTATATACACGAACGAACGAGTACAATAGAGAAACAAACTGACTAGTTAGCTGTAACTTTGCGACCGAGTTAGTAATGTGAGAGTTTAACTTTAAAGTTTGGCCTCAACAAGATTTATTAAGAAAATACTCATTACTTGAGATGCTTAGGAGATATTATATTTCATGTTATAATTATGTATAAAAAATAGTAACAGGTCAAAGGAAGAGAGGTCAAACCATCGTGGCGCAGTAGGAAAAAAAGCGCCCGCTCTGGTCATACAAAGCGCTATTTTGAGTTCCTAGAGTCAACATGAATAAATAAACTACTTCTTTGCAATGATGATCAAACATCAAGATGGCATTTCGAGAAATATGGTATACAAATTAAGTTGATATGAAAGCATATCTACAGATACGTATACAAAATTCTTTCGTTACTGAGTGGCTGAGACGCACAGCCACGATTATGCAGCTGCTGCAGCAGCTAGAACAAAGAGTAGATTTCCCGAAATTTCTACAGCAACGGATAAAGCTGCATTTTACGTTTTATATTTCACACAAACATATACCTACTAGTTAATAAGTTCTTTTAATTTTCACGATTATTACAAATTTTAAATGAAACTATTTTAACCGGATTAATCGCGTATATTTAAGATTATACATTTTGGAAACTGACTGTGGTATCATACATCGGTCAAACAAAGAGAAGCTTCGGTGTTAGTGTGAAGGAACACATCTCCGATATCAAGAATGGGCATGTATCAAGGTCAGCTGTGTGTGAACATACAGCAACTACATTAGGTTTGATAAACCCCAAATCCTCGCTAAGGAAAACAGATACATTCCTAGAATGATCCGCGAGGCTATTGAAATACAAAACATCCTAATTTCAAAAGAGAGCATGGCTGGAAACTTTCTAACACCTGGGACCCACTCATAAAATCATTGAAGTCTAAAATCCACCATACCAGAGGGCAAGATATAATACTATCTGCTCATTCTAAAGGAATCCAGGGAAGTACGCGAGGCAATTAAGAAATCGTTGGCGGCAGTTTTATATAATAATTATGTCAACTGACAGACGAATGCCACCTCAGTCTACTCTTGACCACGGACTACTGCAAAGTGTTCGAAATGTCCGGTTTTCAAAATGTATAATCTTAAATATACGCGATTAATCCGGTTAAAATAGTTTCATTTAAATCATATACTAGTTATCAATAAATATTATAGGCTATATTATATCAATCATCGTTTCGTTTCGATATAACCCACAGTTTCTGAGAGGTACTTGGAGAGTGCCGTGTGTCAAACAACTTTTACACAATTCTTAGATATTTCGATTGGAAGAAATCACAGGTATAAGCTATTTTTATATAAAAAGGTGAGATCTAAACCTGCTCTTATAATATTATGCTTATGTAGATATATGTTAAATTCGCAAAGATGGCGTCATTTTATCATTAAAAAAATAATAGTAATACCCTTTCAAAATTAATTATAATTAATAACGAAGCTTCATTAAACTTCCATTTTTGTATATTTTTTACTTAAGCTCTTTGATATTTTTTATATGTCAGCTTATTGGACAATTAGTAATCAATTTAAAACACGTTGTTTGGCATTAGTTTTAGAGTAAGAGCGGTCGACGAGTCGTGGACACTGAAGTATTTATTTTCTTTTTATACTTTTGATTACTTTCTTCCCGGGTGGACAATACGCAAAAGTTCAGAAAACCTAACTTTAAGGTGTTCACGACTCGTCGACCTTACTGTAGAATCAATCGCTCTGAGAATACAATACTAATCGATGTACCAACTTAAAGTATATGCTCACCTACGTTAAAGTACAAAGGCTACGAGCCTTTATGTGTTTTTAAGAATAATGTAAAAAATGTATATTAATATGACTCAATCATCGCCCCAGACCGAGATGTACTTTTATTTGGCGCTACCTCTGGAAGGGCCACTTGACACACACTTTCTCGTCAGTGAGTACGCATACTGTCTTAACTGCCTATTAGACTAATAGTCCTCAAAATTTCAGGGGCCTTGGGATCTTGGGCTATTAGAACGTCTTGTATTATATAAATTAAAATAAATTCTTGCCATTTTATTTATAGAGAACGTATATAGACAATGATTTATTTCATCAAATAAAATTATATTATTTGTATCTTAATACGACTTTTGTGTTGAATTTAGGCCATCACGGCTCGGCGGCACTATGTCCCACTTTGAATGCGACAGTTGTGGGTTCAACTCTCACTCGGAGTAGTGAATTGTTTTACTTTCTTAGTATTGATAACATTACAAAACGTTGAGTTCGTCAGATCTACACGTAAAGCCTTGAAAACCGATGCAAAAGTGGAAAATGGAACAATCGTACGTTTATCTTAACTACGTTATGATGCTGACCTTTTAGCTCCACACACATCTTGCAAATAGTAGAATATGCAAAGAGAGAGCCTAGTGTTAAGTGTTTTTTTCACTTTGCGACGTATATATTATGTAATTAAGTACTTAAATTTAAGATTATAACTTAACTTAACTTAACTAAGCTTCACGCTTTATCCCTAGCGGGGTAGTCAGAGAGAACGGAGTGCCAAACGCTACGGTCTCTACATACCTCTTTCGCCTCGTCCACTGTCATCAACCTCTTCATACATGCCAGTATCTTTGATACTGTGTTTTCGAAGGTCAACCGAGGTCTCCCCCTACCTCTCTTACCACTCACTTTTCCATCATAAATCTTTTTACCATTCTTTCATCACTCATTCGTTCGACGTGCCCAAACCAGCTGAGCACGTTCTTCTTCATTCTCACCGTGACATCCTCGCTAGTACCTGCCATTCTGTGTACCTCTTCATTGCGGATTCGATCAGC
>DWLH01002321.1:0-11006 GCA_018249795.1 Heliconius telesiphe telesiphe | reverse complement strand
TGGGTAGCGGAAATTTGTAAAAATCTCCCTACAGAGATGCTAACAACATAAATAAGTTGTAACAAGCGTATAAAAGTTTCGACGTAGCTTGGCGAGAACGCATGGCTTAGTGGTCAGAGCGCCTGGTTGGTTTCCAGGAGGCGCGGGTTTGAGTCCCACTGCGTTCAAATTTTTATACGTTTTCTAAATAAGTATTAGTATATTCATACTTTTGTTAGCATTAACATTATATGATACATCATATAATGTTCCTATAGAAAATAAATAGTTTTTGTTAGTTCTGTCGTAATGATCGATGTTAGTGTTCGTTCCAGTATAACACATTACCAGTTCGATGTGTCGCTGTAACGCACGCTTGGCTTTATACGATCTATTGATATAATGTCATACATTTGCCGTGTGATCTCGGCCTAGAATAGGATCATCCTGGTACTGGTGGTGTCGTAGGAGGCGACTAAAGTACGTGTGGCAGAGTCGACCGGATCATTACCACCCCCGGCATTTAAAACCGGCGTGACGTAGTGGCTTTATGCCACTGCGTTTCGCATCAGGTAATGTCGGGCTCCGGCGCCCAACCCTTCTTAAAGGCCGGCAACGCACCTGTAGCTCCTCTGGTATTGGATCTGGTTCTGGATCCGAACGCTCGTTTGCTTTGTCTTTTCAAAAAAAAAAAAATACAAAATTAAACTTTCAAACAACGTGATAAGATAGTTTATTCATTGTGGGCAGTTATTGTAGGCATTATCATAATTAAATGCGTATTTAGCGGTACACTCACCTGTGCCTATTGCGTAAATTTAAATCCTACTAAAATATTCATATCGGGATTTTCAAATATATTTTTTTTTGGCATAAAAGATTAATATTAATAAAAAAAAAGAAAAATCCACATTGCTAACACAAAAATCTCTTTTGTATATATATTTTTATCAAAGTGATGATAACCAGTCACTTTTGTAACAAAAAAAAGAGGATCAAGCTCGGTTCATCAGTTTTGTAGTTACGACGCAACAAACAGACATATATACATAGATACACTTTCGCCTTTCATGTTCTACCGAATTCTTGAGGCATTGTATGTCGAGTGGCGGAACTCAACGCCTCGCCTTGCCTTGTTACAAGACCGAAGTAATGAAATTATTCGATATTTTATTTCCTCGAGTGAGAATCCAACCAACGACCTATCGTGTTTACATGTCCACGCTTGTGCCCCTGTATCACGACTGGCCTCAATCTACCTCTTAACCACCAAAACGACAACATACTCCACCCATATATTAAAAACTAGACTCAGTAAGTAGCTTCACGCTGTATGTATCCCACATATTGTAGGGAAGGAAAAGGGACCCTTGGGAAACTAGCGTAGATTAGACTTCAATTAGAGTATATGTACATTACTTGTTTTCGCTACTTAAGGAATCTAAAAATGTATTCTCGATTCCTACTCGAGCAAATGAAATATTTGATATTTCCATTTTCTTATCTCTGGCGTCGAGGCAAACTGCAGCGTTAAGTTCCGCCACAAAACACTCAATGCCTTAAGAATTTTGTGGAAAATGGGGTATGAAGTGTCTTAACACTGGATTCCCTGTGCCTACCTTGTTGTGTAATATATCGTCTGACCGGAACCGGAACACACCGTCTGTCTATGAACGTAACGGTTATGAGTTTAATTTACATTCTGGGAATTAATATTTTCATTTGCTCGCTCAGGAAACAAGACAAAACCGTTAAGTTCTGCCACTCAACACAAAATATTTAAACTTTCCACTGCCAATCTGTTATCTGTCGGATACGGCTGACGCGCGTGTATTATGCACGTCGCGGCGTTGTGATCTTAATATACTTTTATGCTTGTAGAGGTTTTCCTGCAACGAATAACTTTGCCTTGTGTTTTTTTAATGTATACCATATTATACATTTCGTTTGATGCCATTCTACGGATACCTAAAAAGTAGGGTTCCGTTAAATGGTATAAAACGAAATCTTTATAGATTTGACATATCTGTCTGAATATTGTACATTATATATACTCATACATTTGTGAAGGACTAAGTTAATTTTTGTTGGCTAAAACTATTAGCGGATTTTGGGGTAACTAAGCGTGCTTCTACGGAACCTTTTTTGGGCGAGTTCAGGTCGCACTTTGCCATTTTTATTTAAATATTATAATGCAATGGCAAGCTTTAGTCGGTTCTTTAGAAGAATGTTTTGTAAAAGGTGTAATTTCACATCTATTCTATCGCATCCCGATTGTGTTGATGTACCTCCGTATATAGACGGAGCAACTGAGAAATCATTTACAACAATCTAGGTGAGTTTTGAAAAGACTTTTGCAGGTATATTATGTTCACGCTTAGAATGATTTTGAACGAATACGGAAAAAAAGTATGTCATTTCTACAGTTATATTTTTTTTAGTTTAAAAGTTGCAAAGTCATTGACTAACGCGATAGTTAAGTATTTCGCAATTCTCACACGGAGGATTCTCTCTCATGAATTATTCCATCATATAGTAAGACAAGACAAGGCGTTGAATTCCGCCACTCAAAGGGAAACGTCACGAATTCGGGCGTTCGTGACACCAGGTTCTCTTTACCGCTCTACGATGCGCGAAATGTTTTAAACTGAAAAAATTGCTGTTTTAAAAATGTTATATTTTTGTAGTAATAAATTTAACATTTAATAGGTGTGACAACTGACTTAGTAAAGTATGTAGCACTTAGTTAAGGTGCAAAAAACAACGACGCGGCTGAAACAATTTGTACTTCAAATTGTGAGAACATTTAATGAAATAGCTCTTTTTTACAACTGAATACTGTAGTTTTGTGAGCTTTATGTTCTAGTTTATATCTGAGTATATGTTTTTTTTTTATTTTCTTTTATATTCAATTTTAAACAGATTCATCCTTTTTAATGCATAGCAGAGGGCAGAGGGGGAACCTAGTGTAAAACATTCCTTCCCCTTCTTTCCGCTGAATGTTCGAACATTGCGTATTGAGTGCCGGAACTTAATCCAAGATATAAAGATAAATTGAATATAATTAGTCCTCGAGTGTGAATCGAACCCACAACCAACGCGGTTACAGTCAGAAGCTCAATTTCAACCTTTATTAACAAACAAAAAAGAAGAGATTACTAGTTTGATTCGTATGTATGTGTATTATTGTTGAAATTGGATCATATATAGGTAATAACTGAATGAATCTGGGAGCTCAGTGCTGAGACACTTCCGTTACTTTTGAATTCTGGAGGCATTGCGTGTTGAGTGGCGGAAAGCTGCGCCTTATCTCATTATCAGATTAAAAAAATATATATTGCATTTCCTCGAATGGGAATCAAACCCACAACCCATCATCATTGACAGTCGCACGTTTGTGCCCCTGCGCCATGCCTGACCTCATTTTACTACACATTTACAAGATTATTTTTTAAGTTGTTTTTTTTAAATTTATCCACTTATTGGACATAAAAAATAATAAACATTAACTTTGGTTCCTTTTTTAAAATACTAACAATATTAAAAACACTGACCCTGCTTGGTTCGCGAGATTAGAAATCAACAGATATATCATATCATTTCCATCTTTTTCATTGGATTGTTTTACTTTGACATCAAAATATATATGTACAGTGTGGTCGTTAAGTTGTCGCCGCGTTAAAATTAGGTTTTTTTAACTTTTTCGCTTTGTTCGATTTTAAGTGATGGGATAAAACCTTAAGAGGATGCTTCTAAAAAAAGTGGGTAGTGGTTGTACTATGGAAAGTCTAATTTTAATTAGCTATTATTTTTGTACAAACTAACAACACTAGGATCTACTAGATAGATTTAACATACACTAGGATCCGCCAAATGTTGTGCACGGTGGGTGGACCTATTTTGCGATTTTTTTGCAACATTTACAGCTTAACTCTATGGAACACAATTTGACATTTATTCAAAAACTACAATTACAATAATCACCAAACTACTTTGCCGGTATCACCGTGTCATCCACAACTGTAAATGCTTCTAAAAAAAGTGGATAGTGGTTGTACTATGGAAAGTCTAATTTTAATTAGCTATTATTTTTGTACAAACTAACAACACTAGGATCTACTAGATAGAACTAACATACACTAGGATCCGCCAAATGTTGTGCACGGTGGGTGGACCTATTTTGCGATTTTTTTGCAACATTTACAGCTTAACTCTATGGAACACAATTTGACATTTATTCAAAAACTACAATTACAATTATCACCAAACTACTTTGCCGGTATCACCGTGTCATCCACAACGTTCCTGCAATATTTCAGAGCTGTAGGTTTAACGGTCTAGGAGGAGTATCATTACAACGAAACACACTTTAGACCAGTAAGAGTTTCGTTTCGCTCAGCTCAATAAAAATATTCGAGAGATTTGGGAACCTCTCCCTTTTTTGCAGTCGGTTGAAAATGTGAGTATCCTCTTTTTTGAAGTTGGTTGAAAAGAAATGCAACAATGAGGAATCTTACTTCTGACACCAATTTTAACAATATTTTTTTCTTGTAACTATTACAGTACTATTATATTTTTTACCGAAAAAAAAAAACAAACTTGTTCAATTTCAACCAGTTTCCAAAATCAGAACCTAACCAAACTTTCCTTTGAAATAAAAAAAGAATCATCGGAATCGGTTGGTGTGATATTGAGTTATTCATCCATTTGTTGCGCACATGCCTAATGCAAATTTAAGATGTATACCACTGTCAGAAAGAAATTTTAATAAATGGCACCACACGGGAAGCACTACTTTCAAATACAAAAAATCATCAAAATCGGTTCACCCAGTCAAAAGTTCTGAGGTAACAAACCTAAAAAAATACAGTCTAATTAATAACCTCCTTATCCTACTCACTTCTGTAATAAGTAGGTAAAAAAAAGAATCCTTAAATTAAACCTGCCATCTTACAGCCATCTAAGTTAGCTTCAACTATTAACTTTAGGACGGCCAAGACTCATGGACAATACTGTAATTCAATTACGGCACTACGGTAATAGTAGAGTCGTTTCGAAATTAGTAGTGGTAGAAAGAGCAGCTCGGAACATGGAGACGGAATGCACCTTTTAAACGGGACACCTTAATTCTACACTTGGCTCGCAAGTCTTAGACACTAAGAATAGAGTTCCAAGTTTTCAAGAGTCGCGGTTTCGAATCCCGTCACTTAATTTTTTTATAGATTTTTAAATATCATTTTACTGTATTAAAAGTTGAGGCCAATCGAGGCACAAGTACGTGACTATAAACGCGACTGGTTGTTGCCTCCAGAATTCGGCGAAAAATGGGTAACGGAGTGCCTGACACTACGTTCTCTCGGTCTACACTGCTGTGTGTGGGATACAACTGTGAAGCTGATTTATTTTTTTATTAACAGTATTTTATTTATATTGTATGTATTTTTCACATGAGTATTTTTACTGCGAGTATGTCAAACTTTGTTTTTTTTAAATCAAATATTGCCAATACTCTCGTATAAAGTGAGTGTACATTTCATACAAATCCTATATGGAGATTGTAAAAAATAAAAAAATAAATAAAAAGAAATGGTTTCGTTTAAACGTTCGTAAATTTATACGTTTTTGTATATACCGTAAATAAAGTGAGTTTATTTTACATAAACTGCTAACGATGTGCAGTAAAAAATTTTGTTTTTATTTTTTTGAGATTTCAAGATTAACCCTTATCGTGGCAAGATTTATTTTTTGAAGAGAAGCAAAAAAAAATGTATATTGGAGACCTAATTTAAAATATTTTTAAATTATGTTTATAGATAAAATTACGCTTTAAAAAAAAACAAATTCATTTTCAGCGGAAGGAAGCTCAGAACGAACAGAGCTCTCGTTGATCGTTTATTCAAATCTAAAGATTTTGCATTTCTAATTGCCTCTAGAATTCGGCGGAAAATGGGGAACGGAGTTTCTTAACACTAGATTCCCTCTGCCTACCCAGCTGTGTGCGGGATACAAAGTGAAGCTGATTTCCGTGCAACACCAGAGGAGCTACAGGAGACACTTCTGTTCCCTATTTTTCGCTGAATTCTGGGACATTTGTAACGATCCATACCAGAAATAATAATTTATAAAAAAATATTATAAATATAATATTTTTAATATTATTTAATACAATATATAAATACGATACGACAATATACGATAAATACAATCTTATAAATAATAGTTTCCCCTACTTTATTACTACCAACACAATAGAATCAGCCAATGAACTTCGGGAGAAGCTGTCGGTACGTATAGGAAATTTGGTGAATAGTAAAATTCGCACTATGGCATCAATGTTGGTTAATGGGTTAGATACTTCGGGAAAATGTAAACGCCTAATTGTAGATGAAGCCCTGATGAATCACTTTGGAACCATAGTGGGGGCTGCTAGAATCTCTGGAGCAGAAGAAATACTACTGGTTGGAGATATAAACCAACTCCCCTAAATTGACCGAGACAATCTCTTTGACATGTTCTATCGTAGTCCATCACACAATGTCAAAATCAACCAGGACCTATTTGTGTACCCATAGAAGCCCCATGGACATATACTTTGGTATATACTCTTCCAAAAAAAGTAGTACACTCCCTCCGAATAGAAAATTTAAGAACTACACCAGCGCCACGTGACCTCAGGGAAACCCTCTACCTTACATTTACTCAAGAGGAAAAAAAAATCTTTAATCAACCAGGGATATGGGGTAAACATAGGCTCAATAGTGTTGACTATTCATGAAGCCCAAGGCCTGTCAAATGCAACGGTTATCACGGGTTCACTAGAACACAAAGTCGACGAAATTACAACTACATGACAGCGTTTCACACGCAATTGTAGCAATAATGCGTCACACAGACAGATGTTCCTACTACAGCAGTGGTGACGACGACGCAATAAAAAGGCTTATTTGGAAGGCAACAGAAGCAGCGACAAAAGGTATTGTGTAGTATAATTTAAAGATGGCCATAAAAGATAGAAACGAAGCGGTCATACCCTCCATCTTGGCGGTAATGCCATCCACGTTCCAATTTCCCTAATGATAAGAAATATTTGTATGGTTGTATAAAATTTATCTTGTAATCCATAATAAACATTTTATCTTATTGTAATCAATTAAGTTAAATTTATTTATAATTAATGTTTATTTTTATGCATGTAGATTTAGATTATAGTGTTAGATTAAGTTAGTAAGTGGCAACTGTAATGAATAACTGGACTTTCTTAAGCATATATTGTATAAATATAGAGATATATGTATGTAATAATTTATGTTAATAAGTCTAGTTCTAGGTAATATCTACAGATTTTTTTTAAAAGAAATGTAAAAATAACAAAAGGTACGGACCATAAGTCTGTAGTGTAAGTAAGAATTAAAATTTAAAAAAAAATTGTTTAGTTCAGGTCTTTAATTACGCGTTCCATTCACAATTAATATTGAAGTGACGTAATATACCGTAGATATGAAACTGATTGATGACACGTGTTTAGGAGCAACAAAGCCACAGGCTCCAGCACAATTTTTACAACTCGAAAGAAAAATGCAGTGGAATTCCGACTTATCTAAGGAATACAACGAGGGTCATATGAAACCTGTAACACAAGAAACGAAGAGTAAGAGTCAAGTCTACTTGCCTCACCACGGCGTACTTAGGGATGAGTCCACTACTACAAAATTAAGAGTAGTTTTTAACTCATCTTATAAAACGAAGAATAACAACAGCCTCAACGATTTAATGTACTCCGGTCCTAACTTACAAAAAGATATGTTCACACTACTTATTAACTGGAGAATTTTTAAATATGTATTTACGGCGGATATAGAAAAAATGTATCGTAATATTTGGATAGATGAACAACAACAAAACTTACAAACTATAATTTGGAGATCTTCCCCAAAGCATCCTCTCCAGGAGTGGCAATTATGTACTGTAACCTATGGAATAAAAAGCGCACCCTACTTACCAATGCGAACTTTACATCAGCTTGCAATAGATACGAAAGATAGTTATCCGGAAGCTGTAAAAGTTTTACAAAACTATTTTTATATGGATGACTTAGTCTATGGGCACAATAATATAGAAAAGGCGCCGCTCAACAAGAAAATATCTTTGCCGAGAATGGAGCTTTGTGGAGCTTTGTTACTAGCCAAGCTGATAGTTAAAGTCGAGAAGACGCTATTCGATAATCATTTTAAAATAAATTGTTGGAGTGATTCGAAAGTGGTATTAGCGTGGCTACAAGGAGATATTAACCGATGGGAGCGATATATTGCTAACAGAGTTTCCGAAATAAATAATATAATATCACCTAATCAAGGAGTTATGTAAAATCGGAAGAAAATCCTGCTGACTGTGGCACTCGAGGGTTATACCCTACACAACTTTAAAAATTCAAAGTTTGGTGGGAAGGGCCAGCCTGGTTAAAAACATATAGTATCAAAAATTGTCAAGATAATAACATGACCTACTTAACAAACAATGGCCAGTCAACAAAATGCTGCGTGGCGATTTACAAAACGTGTGAAATCGTAAACATTATATTACATAAATATAGCAGTTACAAGCGCGTAATTCGAGTACTTGGCTGGATAATACGAATAATAAATATCCATATCCGCAAAAAGTCAATAAACTTTAATTATAACTTAGCCAACTGTGACAACAATAAAAATAGGATTATGAGTTTAACTGTATCAGAAATTACTGAAGCGGATAATATAATTATTAAAAATATGCAACGGGAATATTTTGGAGAAGAAATTGAACACTTGGAGAAGAATAGAATAATACCGTCGAAAAGTAACATATTGAAGTTGACTCCATTTCTCGATGCGAAGGGGTTATTACGAGTCAAAGGGCGTCTTATTAACGCATATTTACCTCCTGAAACAAAGCATCCCATTATACTTCCTTCTATAGGAAGATTAACGGAGATTATTTTCAAGAAGCACATCGCAGTACCCTGCATGGCGGCGCTCGGTTAACTTCAGCTTATATACGTCTCAAATACTGGATCATAGGGGGTAACAGGACAGTGAAGAAAGAGTTGTGGCAGTACGTAAGATGTCATCGTTTCAAAACCCATCGGAACCAACAAATTATGGGAGACTTGCCGAAAGAGAGAGTAACTCCAACGAGACCTTTTACAAACACTGGTGTAGATTTCACCGGGCACGTTGATGTGAAGATTAACAAAGGGAGGAGTCAAAACATGCAAAGCTTACATAGCTATTTTTATTTGCATGGTTACAAAAGCTGTGCACCTTGAATTAGTTTCGGATTTAACTACGCAAGCATTTCTCGCCGCTTTCAAAAGAATGTGTGCACGCAGGGGTACACCAAAACAGATGTACTTAGACAATGGTACGAATTTTGTAGGAGCTGCTAAACTACTTCAAGAAGACTGATCGAACCCACACCTTCCGTTCATCTGAATTTTATGATGAAATGAGTAACATGAAAATTCAATGGCATTTTAACGCACCTTTCTGGCCAACCGCTGGTGGAATTTGGGAGGCTCAATCAATGAAATATCATTTAAAAAGAGTTCTATGAGAACAGAAGCTGACTTATGAACAATTTTATACATTACTTACTCAGATTGAGGCTTGTTTAAATTCACGTCCACTTTGTCCATTGTAAGTATCGATAAGTTGTGTTTTTATTTCAAACATTTAATTGAAGATTCTCATTAAATGGGGTCTAAAGTTTTAATAACTTTCTCATTAAAAATCTTCATTGCGTTGCAAGCATACATTATAGGTATATCAAAACACGAAAATAATTCATTGTGTTAATTAAATAATTTTGTGGTTTAAGCGGCCGCGAGCGGGTCGCTAGTCTATATATATATATATATATATATAAAAGGACATGTACCTGACTGACTGAGGTAAGACGCACGCACAGACGTAACCGCTGATGGTAGAAACGTGAAATTTGGACAGATGTTTATGTTCATAATCTGGACATCCACTAAGAAGGGATTTTGAAAAATTTTAGCTCTAAAGGGATGAAATAGGGGTTGAAAGTTGGTATGGATTTTTTTTAAATCGGCACTGGTTTTTATAAAATTTGAAATTCAGACTCTTGAAAAATATTTCATTGAACTGGTGTTTCATGGTTTTTTAGAATTCACCCCCTAAAGGTTCAAATAAGGGGTTGAAAGTTTATATGGAAAAATCTTTAAATTTTTATAAAAAATTAAATTCAGACTGTTAAAAATATTTTATTGTACACGTGTTTCGTGCTTTTTTTAGAATTCACCCCTAAGGGTGCAAAAAAGCAGGCGAAGCCGCGCGCGCCCACTATTATGATATAAAATTATTATATCAAAATACGTATTTACAATTTATAAATATTATATAATATGAGTCTATTTAATGTCCTACAATAAAGATAATCTGTCAATATATTTAATTATTTATCATAAAGATATTAGACAGTAACAAAATATTCATTATAAACTATTTGTACGATTGTCGGAGTTCATGTTCATGTTGTTCTATAACTCGTTGTATGATGAGTAGGTATGTGGTGCTATTTTCTGTCCTGGAATTCTGGTGTATGTAGTAGTGTCCGCCTATGAGTCTAACAACTTGTTTTAATGTAGAAAACAAATGAGACACGACTGTGGGGTGTGTGCCGTGCGTTTATTTAACATATCGGCCGCCTTGTGGTAGTGCGTTCGAACCAACGACTTATATTGTTCTCACAAATCAATCAACGTCACGAATCACCATTCTAATACAATCTTAATATAAACAAGCGTAACCAGTATGTTAAGGAAGATCACACACAAACGTCCCGGAGGGTTCAATAAAGACTGTTGCAACCACGGTCTGGTTATGCAACCACGGTCTGGTACCGGATTAATCGCGTATATTTAGTATTTTTATACATTTTTGGAAACCCGACGTTTCGAACACTTTGCAGTAGTCCGTGGTCACGGGTAGACTGAGGTGGCATTCGTCTGTCAGTTGATATAATTA
>DWLH01002320.1:0-11016 GCA_018249795.1 Heliconius telesiphe telesiphe | reverse complement strand
TTATACGCAGCGCCATCTATTTAAATTTTACCTAACATAAAATTATATTAACCGAAAACGATGTTGTGCTAAAGTATTAAAATGATTAATATTCCTCCCGTCGTAATTAGTGTTTAACTCCACAGAATGTTTTTTGCGGAGTTAAATACTAATTACGACGGGAGGAATATTAATCACTCATCAACCTTTCCAAATTATAAAAATATTTTTTTTATGCACAGCGCCATCTATTTAAATTTCACCTAACATAAAGATAGCGTTACGTGTATGAAAAAGAGTATCAAGATTCGTTAGTACCTACTATTAGTTGTCAATAGATAGCGTTACTTGTATCGATTTTTTACTATCTCAAATATAAACTTCTTGAAAACTTAAATACATATATCTTTTGATAAAGTGAAGCGATTACAATGAAATAAACACTAAAAGCTACTTTGATTTATTTGTAACTTTTATGTATAAAAATTTCTTAAATTTATTGAGTACTTTTTACGTGATGCGTGTTTACATAAACAGATAAACAGACAAACAGATAAACAGACAAACAGACAAAAATTCCAAAAATGTTGAAAATGGATTCTTTTAATTATACTTTAACACCCTGGCAATTTTTTTTTTAAATATTTTCAATGTACAGAAACGATTTTTCTACAGATTTATTATAAGTATAGATGATATAATTGCCATCAGAATAATTCCATAAAATGGGATTGTTGTATCATTATCATACATACTTTTAGATTCCGTAGATATTATCGAAATAGGTTGCTGTTCGGAAAATGTTTTATTTGCTTCGAAGATTTCAGTTAAACTTATCGAGTTTAATTTTAGTGTTATTTCAGAATTTCCTCCCTTTGTCTTATTAATATTACTTAGATTGATAATTTCCAATGCTTCTGTAGTAAGAATAATCGATGTGTATAGACAGGAACTTTGCAGCTACTGAGTTGTGATCGTCTCTCGATCGATCAAGAGCGTCTTGCTCTTTACAATCCGGCTGTTTTCCTTGTAGGTAATTAACATTAAGATCACATAAATATGATTCACCGATCCTCGGGCATTCAGCCTCTATGTACATAAAATCTTTTTTTGGGAATTGCTTGGAAAGGGTGAAAATGATGAAGGAAATTAGGATGTGGCGTTTTATATTAGGTACAGAGTATAAATGATACAGGATATAATTCTTAGGAAAAACAATTGGAAACTTCAAAACTAAAATAATATCTCTAGCGTTATAATAATAGCCTACCTTTATTACGTCAAAATAATCTCTAAAACTAATATCTAAAAGTTCATTGTTCTTATATAACGTATTTAATTTGCTTAACATATCTTGATACATACTAAAAGTGAACATAGAATGATGATTACTTTTGGCACGAATAAATGCAAGTAAGTTTTCTAATCGAAATAATTGGTCAAAAATAGTTTCTATTTCATATTAATATTCGTTAAATTTCTGATTCCCTCTGTATTTTGTTCTAGTAAATTAATGGCTCTATCACACCTTATGGCGTCCGTGTAGTCGAGATTTCCCGAAATACTTTTTATTACAGACACTAATCCGTCAATGAGTCCTCTCTTAACACGGTTAAACTCAAAAGTTTTAAGCTGCTGTGAAGCGGTTTCTAATTTTATTTTAAGATATTGTATATGCACTTAAAAGGGAAAAGGGAAAGCGTTTTATTCTTTAAAATCGGCTCAATATTATTTATTTGTCAGTCTGTAACAGTCGAGCACTCTTAGGTACTCTTTTCAGCCTCGTTTTCGCAATAGGTAATTGTTTTTTCTTTGTGTAAATGTGTATTGGTAAATCAGCTAAAACATTATCGTGAGTAAAGCGAGGGGCTAATTTTTGTCGAGATGATTTAGGGTTTCGTATGAATGTCTGTTGGTCGGGTAAGTAAATAGTCTCAGGTTCCTTATTTTTATTTAAATTTTCAATTATTTGGGTTCGTTGGTGTAAAGAAGAGTTCATTCGATCACGATGATCGGTTATATATAATTGTAATAATTGTTCTGTCAAGTCAATGTCTACAGGGTCGCGGGGATCGAAATGTCCAGTTATTATATCTAAAGGTCTACATTTAGTGAAACTATGAATAGAACTATTGTAAGCTAAGAGAGCATAAGGCATGAGATTAATAACTGATTCCCCATTTTGTTTTAATTTTAAAATTCTTAAATGTTCTAATAATGTGGAATGGAGCCATTCCACTATTCCATTTTCATTAGGCGAACAAGATAAAATCTTATGGTGAATTATTTTATGTAATCTACTGGTACTCTAAAAATAATTAGTTTGAAAATTCGGGACCTCTATCGGTTACGACCGTCAAGGGCACACCGTGATGAGTGCAAAATTTTAATAGCTCTTTTACGACACTAATGGCAGTAGCATCCCACAAATGATAAGCTTGTGCGTATTTCGAGAATGCATCAATTATTGTTAAGTATTTTTGATTTTCTATACTAAATAAATCTAAATGAACAATGGTGAAGGGTTTAGTTGGGGGAGGAACGATTTGAAATTTTTGTTTAATAAAGTAACGGTCATACTTCGCTTGCCCGCAAATAGAACATTCGTTAATATATTTTGTAACCTGTTCCTTTAATTCATTTTAAGTCATTTTCTAAATTTGAACTTGAAATCGAAACCGTAGTTTTTATATAGTTTTCGAATATTTTCGATACTACTACTACTTTTAAAATCGCCAACTATGTTAAAAATAATCTGCTTAAGCAATAAAAATGCAATAATGTAACCCAAGGTGTAAAGAAATTGATCTTAAAAATTCTATCATCGCGTGCGCTGCGAAAACTATTGATGATAGAACAAAACAATGTTCTATAGTATTATAGAACGTATCTATATCTATTAAAAAGTCCGCAATACCATATGTCCAACTACTTTAGTTATGACAATATAACTACTTTTTTATATTTTATAAGTTGACGACAATAATCAATCTATATTATTCATACCTCTGTATTAATCCTTATCCTATTAAATTATATTTTATAAAAAAATATTTCAATACCTTTAAAATACTTTTTAAATTATTAAAATCGGACATTCCATTCAAAAGATATAAGGAATTTAAAAATAGCAATCTAAAGAAAATCATGAAATAATAAAATAATGCGGTATGTATGGCCTCGCGCATCGTAGCGGAGTGACTCTGCGGGGGTAAGGGGGGAGGTGCAACGCTATCATTAAAATTATGAAGACAACCGATTAGATTTTTTGTTTCTTTATTTGAATTGAATAGGCCCCGTAACTACGGGAGGGGATTTAGAAAATTCTTTTACAATTAGAAGATTAACGTGTAAAAAATATTTAAAATAACCGCGTACGAACCGTGGAAATTATTAAGAATAGAGCAAAGTATCTACAAAAAATTAACGATACCATGTGTTACTGTTAGAGTTATGGCACAATAACTAATTTTCAAAGTTCGTATTATCGTACTGCAGAGGGACATCAAAAAAATATACGTATTATTGTGATATGATAAAAAGAGTCGACGCCGTCGAGGTCCAGGGGCACAGGAGTGTGACTGAAACGCGGTTGTGGGTTCGATCCCCACTCAATTATTATTTCTTAATATGTTCATTTCTTCGCTCTGGCACCAAGGCAAGGCTGGAGTTTAGTATCGCCACTTAACACGCAATGCCTCGAAAAATTCGGCGGAAAGTGGGGAACGGAGTGTCTTATGTTCTCTCTGCCTAATCTGCTGTGTGCGGGATACAGCGTGAAGCTGAAAAAAATAAAAGGAATGTGTAATTCCTTTATAGATATTCTGTCACAATGAACAGCTTTAAACTTAGTATATCTATTTTTTTCAATTGTTATTACCAGTACAGTATCGATACTAATGTGGTATCTATATATTTATATATATTTCATATTTTTACACGCTTTAGAGTTTTACAGGTGGAAAACATAGACATTTTTTTAATTTGAGAAAATATTTTATTAACTATAAAAATGTTGGTAGTTTTTAAAATTCTAAAAGAACTAAACAACTTTTTAAAATGGTTTTATCTTGAATGCGCTGTAATAACTATTAGAAGCTATATTTTAACCCGGATTTTTTGAGGGAAAAATTTTATGTGGGAAAAATTACGTTTGCAGTGTGCGCGCATTTACAATTTACCCAGACAAATATGAAATAACTAAACAATTCTTGCAAGCAAAATCAAATCAATTCCTAAATGACTTAAATCTATAATTATTTAGTGCACAACAGTATGGATAACCAAACTAAAAAATAATCCATTTTTAGAGTTCTGTACCTCAAAAGGAAAAAAAACGGAATCCTTATCACTTGGATTAGGATCACTTTGTTGTCCGTAAAACTGTCCTTTATTGTTTTTCATTTTAATAAGTACTTTAGAAGCTGTAACACAGATCTAAAATTACATAACTAAAAATCTTTGCTGCGATATGGCTCGACGCCCACCACGTGTCTTTCGCTTATAAAAGTACATCCGCCACGGCTGCCTAGCTCCTTTCCCCCGGGCGTAGAAGGAGGGCCTGGTTATGTTGCCTAAGACTGGGGAGAGCCCACGACGCCCTGAGGGTTACCGACCCTCATCGGCGCGGTGGCGAAGCTATTGGAGAAGTTATTCGTCCCACTTCTCCAGCACCACGAAGCAAGCAGTTTGGCGAGCGGGTACTCAACCACTCTGCAGGTGGCCAGAGCGGGCCACTACGCTGCAGCAGCGACTAACCGAAAGGAGAGTGCAATAGTTCTTCGACGTAGCACCCACTTTCGGCCGTGTGTATTATTTGGGGCTACTTTATAAAGTGCTCAGAGCCGGCACCATTACGTCGCGCATGTCCTTACCGACTACCTACCTGATACGACATTTTGCGTGAGGATGGAGAGTGTAGTAGCTACTCAATCGCTGCCGAAGTTCCCCAGGGCAGCATTTTGTCACCTGCCCTCTACGCATTATACACCGACATCCCAACGCAGGCGGCCATGATATTGGCGCTCTACGCCGACGACATTTCCCTCTCGAAGTCCCTAAATTCCTACCAAACAACCAAGACACTCTAGCGAGCCCTGATGCCGAACTGGCCGACAGAGTACAGGCTTGCCTTTAACATCGCCAAGACACAGCCGATTACATACTTCACTGAGCCTGCAGGGCCAGCAGGTCCCCTGGAGCAGTAGAGCGACTACCTGAAAGTTGTTATTGACAGATGACTTACGATGACAGGGCAAGTCAAGAAAGCCGCGAGGACCGCAATGTTCCTGCTGCGACCATTCTTCAGATCCCACCTACCCATAAGAACGAAGCTATAGCTCTACAAGGCGTGAGTCAGGCCTTATCTTATCTACGCCAGTACCAATCAACAAGGGATCCTGCAGGTGGTCCAGAACTTCACTCTACGACGAGTGACCTAGGCACTATATTACGTAAGGAACACCACGCTTCACCGCAACCTAAAAATAAAAAGAGTCCAACTCGGGTCCAATGCGTTACTACGCGCTGAAGTATTGTGTTACCTGCACCTAAGGAGCATTGCCCAGGGCACACCCGGCCGCCAGAGGTCAGACGTCTTCTAAGTGACTTTCTAACCTTCCCCGAATCCGACTACTGAGCAGTCACCTCGGTCACTGGTCACTTAAGCTGAGCCTCCCTGACTGAGGGTCTCAACTGGCTGAGCTGACCGTTCAGGTGACATTTGATCATCCTTCCAATCCCACAAAAAATCCTTCTCCATGTATCTGCTCTAGGACAGGTACACAGTCCTAGGGCCAAAAGGCCCCCGAACTACGCACCCATATTGATGGGTACCACTTGAGACCACGGCCCGAAGGCTAACGCCCTGATGCCGTTCCCCAGCGCCAGAAGAAAGTAGATGGACGAGAGAATGCTTCAATGCTAGCTCTAATAAAGTAGGTTTAGAAGCAATTGCACATTGCAATTAGATAAAAAAATATTAAGTAGACTACCTACTATGTTGTTTATGATTTTTACCATTTAAGTATTCTGTTGTTTGTGTCGTTTGTTTAACGAACGTAATTCAGTATATTAAGTAAATAATTCAGTAGCTTAAGCGGGCGAAGCCGCGAGTGGGTCGCTAGTAATCTATATAAACCGTCGAAATAATATTCTTTACTATTAAAGTATTTTTCTACTGCATCTGGACTTATAAAAGATTGATTTGCACCGGTATCTATAAGCAATTTTGGTGGGGGATTTTTAATCTGAATATAGAGAAGTTAACGTTGAGTTTGGAGATTAAGTTCTATTTTGGTTTGTCTAAAATTTTGATTTGCTGAAAATCCTTTTAATTTTTTGATGGGGGTTCTTCTACAATGGGTTTGTAATTTTGAGATGATTCTTGGGATGGCTCGCTATCATAATATGGATTTTCGTAATAATAATCATTATAATTATAATACTCATTATCGTCATAATAGTCATAATACGAGTAGTCGTAGTACTGATCATAGTGGTCACTGTCGTGGAAATTCATTTCCCTTGTTTTAAAATAATTAGACGGTGGTGGGTTTCCGTGCTTACTCCAATCATGTCCCGGAATATATCTATAATAGTAGGTGGTAAATTTCTAGGTACAAAATTACTTACACCGCTCAACGGACGAGCTGTTTGAGACGTCGAGTTAAATTGTGGGGGTGCATTACTTGGGGTAATTCTAAATGCATTATGAGGATTATAATTCGGGGGTTGTGTTCTAAATATTTGCTGGGTACGTGATGGGCCTAGGTGTTGTCTATGCGATGTCTGTTGTGGGTTAGTTATAAAATTACTACGATATGGATAATTACTTTGAAAGTGTAGCTTAAATTGTGGAATATTGGTGTGGAATATTGGTGGAATATTTATTAAAATTATTTACCTAAAAGGCTGAGAAGAAAAGTTCTGGGGGTGCTTAGTCCTATTTCATTTCGAGTCTGTAAATACATAGTATTTAATTCGTCTTGTACGAATTCTAACGCTTTTTCTATGGTATCTGGCCTCATGCATCGATTGCTGAGCCTAAAGGGTGTTTTAACCTCTTAAAAAGGCTTGTAAAGTTAATTTTTGATATAAAATTCTTTTAGCTTCAATTGTTGTACCAATTTCCTCATCCAATGTAATATATGTCATTATTGTTCTGAATAAATTTTGGCAACATTCGTAAAACTCCTGAGGGGTCTAGTCCATCCCTGTGTTAAAAGAGAGAGATCATTGTACAACGCGGTTTCATCACGTTGATCTGAAAAATTATTAATAAGCGACTTACGAATGCATCTTCAGTCTGATGGAATACCACTAGTATTTATTAAAAGTGCTGCTGAGCCTGTTACTTTATTTAAAATGCCATTTGCATGAGCAATATTAAATAAATTACTGTCGGGGTTGTTACTAATAAATTCCTGTACCAATTGATCGCATAAGCTAATGAATCTGGGTAAAACATTTGAATTTCCGTCAAATTCAGGCACTAGACGTAAAGCTTTAAAAATGTTATCTAATTCAGTCATTTTAATGAATTATTATTTTGTTAAATTACATAAAAAAAATGAAATCAATTACGTTACAATTAGAATAATTAAGCCTATATACAATGGCATGTACGTGGTGGACCAATAGAGAGTTAACTTATAAAATGCCGTTACTTAGGCGCGGGTGAGTTCAGCGGGGCGGGAAAGGTACCAAACGCATGCACAGTCAATAGGGATTTAGTGCCATGGCGTCTTTCAGCGGAGTGCAACGTGCTCTGTGCGTGCGTGAGTATTATCGCAACCACGATTCTGCGGCCGAAGCAAGGAGAAAGTTTTGTACTCATTACAATATACTCAATGCAAAACATGCTCCAAGTATTCAAACTATACAGAAATAATAATAATAAATGCTTTATTCAGTAATTAAATGTTACATATACACTCTAATTTTGATGAAATAAGGAAAAACAATACAACAATTTAGTAGAGGTGAGCGTTGGCAGCCGTACTAGTATAAACTGTGTCACAGCTGCCAGCATCTTTGCCCCTTAAGACACTATTTCGATGACAAACGTGAAAATACTCATCAATTACATATAATTATGATGACATAAGTAAAAATAAAGCAATATAACAAAACGTTTAAATTAAAGAAATGGGTACAGAAGTTTAAGGCGACGGGACCTACATCTACACCCTTACAAAATCCAAATTATACAGGCTTTGAAACCCCGTGACCATGCTCAGAGGCTTAAATTTGCGGACGAGATGCTGGAAAAGTTTTCGAGCTTCAATATTTATTCATTTTATTCTCAGACGAAGCACATTTTCACCTAAATGGCTACGTCAATCGCCAAAATTGTAGGTATTGGAGTGACACCAACCCAAAATTAAAACACGAAAAACCATTACACTCGCCCAAAGTCACCGTGTGGGCAGCATTATCAGGTAGAGGAATTATTGGTCCTCATTTTTACGAAGATGAGAGAAGCCGTCATCTCACAGTTAACACAGAGCGATACTTTACAATGATACAGAGCTTTTTTGAACCAGCGTTAAAGGACTTCCTATCTTATCGACTGCGCCAATTAAGTACAGTGGCAGCGTAGGATCCAAAAAAAACCGATTTTATTAAATTTATTTTTAATGTTAATTAATACAATGGGAAAGACGGAAGAAGAGGAGAAGGAAGTTGTAAACTTCCTTGAGTTCTCTCTTCTTCTTCCTTGAGTTAAGTTATGTTAAGTTGAGTCCTTGAGTTAAGTTAAAAAAGTTATCGTCATTCCAACGACGATAACTTTTTTCAATGAACCGATTTTGATGAAATAAACTTTAAATGATAAGCTGAGCCAAAGCAAAGCAATTGGTGAAAGTTTTAAGTAAATCGGTTCAGTACTTCCGAAGATAAACGTGACCATACATACACATAGACTGACAGACAGACACAAGAAGTTTTAAAAAAATATTTTTGCTTTATATTGTTTTTTTTAAGTATCCCTCTATCCATGTCAGTCAAAAATACTAAATGTAGAGAAAAAATATTTTTACTGTTTTATTATATTATATAGAAATAATATTTCTTTCGCAGTATATTTTATATACACAAAAAAATTGCACAAAGTAAAAGTTAAGTCACGCAAACGTTTAAAAATGTGAAAAATGTAAGATAAAAAGGTAAAACCTTATATCCAGCAAAACCTTTTCCTACGCTAAGTGACATCTGTTATTGTCACGTACGTAACAAAGTAAATAAAACTCTAAACAATAAAAGCGGGTTCTGACGAGTGGTCGATACCGCGTACAGTTGTGGAGATGAAACGTTATATCCGATATCCGGTTACTGAGGCCAATTTTTTTATTTTTTGTATCATATTTCTTAACTTGTCACCGGGGCTGGTTTTTCAAAGTTAAATATCTTGTACTTATTTAGAAAACGTATAAAAATTTGACTCGTACCCGCGCCTCCTGGAAGCCAACCGAAGCCAACCGAAGGCGCTCTGACCACTAAGCAATACGTTAAAATTTTTATACGCTTGTTACAACTTATTTCTGTTGTTAGCATCTCTTTAGGGCTTAGTGGTCAGTAAGAGGTGACTAAGCTAGTCCTATCTCACAGCACGTCCGCGCCGTAAAATATATTTATAGTTAAAAAAATACTATAAGATATTTTAATCAAATATTTCTAGCAAATAAAGCATAAAACCTGGTCACGTATATCATTTTTACATGATATATTTTATTCTTATTTACTGAAATGGCCCAAATATAAGATATGGTCTAAAAAAATTGTGATATTTTAAATATTAGAATACCAAACATCAGCTTAATTGACAATCTAGAAGCAAAAAAAAATAAGAAAAATAGTTTTAGATCCTTCATCGATATCATTGATATCAATTACAGTACTACGAAAATAAAATATTTGTTAATGTTAATTAAGTATTTCCAAATATTTTAACGCACTTATTAGTGCATATAATTACAGTAAAAATAAAGAAAATGTTAATTCTATATATAATAAAACTGAAAAAACAAGAAGAAATCCATTTTGAATCGATTATATTTTAAATGACAGATGTGACAGCTGTTTAACATTGACATCTTGTCTAATGATTTCTGCATTTTTTGCTTTAATCGTTTCGCTCGTTTCGATGCTTTTGAGTGCTTTCCCGTTTTTTTTCTACTTTGTACGACCCACACTTCCCCAGTGGACCCCGAAATCTTTTGGATCAAACGACCGCCACGTTATGGATATGGGTTGCTATGGTCATTGTGCGATAGCCTCACCAAATCTCTCGAATTTTCAGGAAAGGAATGATATACCTGTATTTATTAAGTCATTTCGTTTTCATTTCTTTACATTCTGGGCCCAAGAAGGTCTGAAATCATTTCAGTTTCCTTTGACACAACTTTGGCATTATGAAAATGAGTACACCCATGTGCATACATTTCATCTTAATAATGAGATAAGAAAGGTGTAATCGGAATCGGTGTAAAGGTGTAAAAGAGGTTATCAATTAGACTGTATTTTCTTTTTATGTTACCTCAGAAATTTTGACTGGGTGAAATTAGACTCATACTGGGTCTTAAATTTGCATTAAGTATATACAGGACAAACGAATAGCATAATTTCCCGCCAAACGATTTCGATGATTCTTTTTTTATTGAAAAGGATACTCTGCAAGGGTAGTTTGATGAGAGTTTGGTAAGGTTCTGATTATGGGATCCATTTGAAGTCCGTTTTTTTTTTAAATCTATATATATTTTTTTACCGCTTCTCATGTCCCGCTGAATTCTGGAGGTATTCAGTTAAATATTTCATATTCCTCGAGTGAGAATTGAAACCACAACCTGTCGCGTTCAAAGTTTCACTTTTGTGTCCCTGCGCCACGACTGGCCTGAAATCGACTTATTTATGGGTAGTCCGAGAAAAAATATATTTATAATGCAAACAGTATATTATCTCTAAATATACACAATACATGTACATGAATAACGTAAATTATTATATAAAAAAGACAATGAATTTAATTCAAAGTAAAAG
>DWLH01002319.1:0-11016 GCA_018249795.1 Heliconius telesiphe telesiphe | reverse complement strand
TGCCATACCCACTTCTATTCCAACTCCTTTACTGTGAAAGTTGCTATTCTCTGGAATGCACTTCCTACTGAAGTGCGACATTCAGTGTCACTTAACGTTTTTAAAAGACGTCTAAAACAACACCTTTTTAATTTAGAAAATTTGTAGACTCTTATATTTATTAGTTATATTGTACATATTATATTATATTATATTACATGTAGTATTTGTTTGTATAAGAATATGTATGTTGTATAGGTATTTAGTTATAAATATATGTAGTTGTATGTAGTTGTAAATATATGTGTATTTGTGTATTGTGTATGAATTTATGTATTTTTGTATATATATCATAAGTACTTATATGTTTACTTAGTATTATCTTTTTATATGTGCAATTAACGTTATTCCACTCTTCTGTTTTTATATTCTTCGTCCTTTGTTTTGGAAGGTTGCCTGTAAGAGATTGCTTGAAGCAATAAGGCCGCCTTTGCATACTTGTTTGTATTTATTTCTTTTTTGTGTTTTTTTTGTTGTGTGCAATAAAGTATAAACTAACTAACTAACTATTTTCTATGAATAAGTAAACAAATTGAACAAATAAATATATATTCCTTTTATCGTTAGTTTGATCGAAAATATTCTACTAACTTTTACAGACTACAATAAAAAGAATGATAAAATAAATCAAATAAATCAGCTTCACGTTGTATCCCGCACACAGCAGGGTAGGCAGAGGGAACCTAATGTTAAGACACTCCATTCCCCACTTTCTGCCGAATTTTGGAGGCATTGCGTATTGAGTGGCAGAGCTCAATGCCGCGCTTAGGTAAAAGAATGATAATATTAATATATTTTAATTTATTTTTACAATTATATATAGTGTTCATTTTCCGATGCACATCAATATCTCGCGTCAATTGCACTCGACACATTCAGTCTTTGTTCGTTAGGGCCGCTCGGAGCTCCTCAGGGCTCCAGCTCACGGTCACACTACCACGAGGCGTCCGTTCTTGTACACGGCCCGCAGCGGCGCACTCTCGCTGTCACGTCGGCGAGAACTGCGGGACAGTTTTGATGAATTCATTTTTAACAACAGTGGTTAATTTACTGGCTGTTGTTAAAAAAAATATAGAAATAATTTAAAAAAAATTAAATAAAAAAGTTAACATATGTTTCCAACTTGTCTTGAACTCTTTATTAGTCAATGTCATTACTTTGATAATGAAATTCAGTATTCCAGTAAATTTTCACCTGTTCCATGTTGAACAACATTGAAGATGTGGAAATTTACTAAATACAAGAACAAATTTTATTAATTGAATTAAGCGTATTTCATCTATAATTAAGTCAACATGTATGGCATATAAATCTGGAGAAGTGGCTACCTGAGCGGTGTGATGGTGGTGGCCGTGCTGTGTGCGAGAGGCCGGCGGCGCGCCGCGCGGCCCGAGCACAGCGCCAGCGCCGCCGCCGCCAGCTGCAGCGCCACCAGCGCGCCGCTCGCCCACGCCGTGACCTGCACGTAGTGCGGCAGGTCCGCCTCCGCCTCCTGCACAGTCACACCGTCGAAGCTTCAGTCACTCGCAGTCGGCGGTCCGCGGAGGACGCGACGTACTCACCTTCATGAGCTGGTTGACCTTCTCGGGCAGCGGGTGGTAGTGCGCCAGATGCTGCAGCAACGGGTGCAGGTGGTCGCTGAGCGCGAGGGCGTGCCGCAGCTCCTGCGCCTGGCCGCCGCGCAGCCAGCGCCGCACGCGCCACGCCAGCCACGTGCCCCACGCCAGCTCGCACCACACCAGGACCAGCATCAGCGCACCGTACTAGGGTGTTCACATGTAATACAGTGTAATATTTTTTCATATTTAAAAAAATAATAATATAGACATAAATACATAAGTGCGCTCGCGGTACATAAGCTATGCTTGTATGGCGTTGGCGGTTGACATAATGTTTACTACTGTTTTTCTACGACTTGTTTTAAGATTAAGTGTGTGATGCTATTTAATGTGCCGGGACTCTGGTGTATGCAGTAGTGTCCGTCTGTTTTTTTTTATGGAAAAGGATAAGGCAAACGAGCGTTTGGGTCACCTGATGGTAAGTGATCACCCCCGCCCACGACCCCATGCAACACGCTTTTTGAAGGTACCCATGTCATATCGACCTGGTAACACTGCCGCAGGTAGGCCATTCCACAGTTGGCGCGTAAAAGTTCCTACAAAACCGCATATGTGGAGTGTCACGTATCCAGGTGGTGTGAATTATATTTTAGCATATGACGTACTGTGCGGTTAGAAAATTCGGCGGCAGGTAACAGGTCAAACAGGTCTTCAGAACTCTCCCCATGATAAATGCGATAGAGAACGCACAGCGAGGAGACGTCTCTACGCAAAGCGAAAATGTGAAGCCTTTCACAGATCTTTGGATCCCCAATGATTCGAATGTCTCTACGTTGTATGCGATCAAATGGTTCAAGCTGATACTGGGGTGCACTAGCCCAATAAGGAGAACTCCATATGATACTCCGAACCTGGGCCCTATATAGGGCCAATCTATATTTTGGCGTGAAGTACCGTCTCGCTCTGTTGATGACCCCCAGTTTCTTCGAGGCCAACTTGGCCTTGCATTCCAGATACTGGCAGTCGCTCGACACGTCAAGGCCCAATGTGCTGATACTGGCCGTGGCTATAAGGGGAATGCTTTAAAAGACTGGCGACAAGACAATTTGGGTTTTTTTATTGGTTAACGCGCAAACTTATGTTTTCTTGAAGTTGAATTGAACCAAATTCCTTTCACCGCAGGAGGAGACATTAAGTGGTGGAACTCATCGCCACACTATTATTTCATGTTCTAGTTCTGGTAGTTTGCGGATTGTGCCCCTGCGCCACGACAGACCTCAAATGGACATCATTTAAACATTATAAAACTACAAAAGAATAAATATATACAATTACATGTATAACTGAATATAGAGCCCGTCATAGCTAAGTGGTATAAGCGTTTAACTGTAAACGTGGCGGTTGTGGGTTTGATTCCTACGCGGGGAATAAAGTATTTAATCTTTCAATTTCCTTGCTCTGGTAACAATATGAAAAGCGGCGTTGAGTTCCGTGTTTCGCCACGGAATGTCGGTTTCCGTCGAATTTTCAAGTAATATTATTTAATATTGCTTAAGTAGTATTTATCATTTACTTGGCCGAGTGGGAATCGAACTCACAATCATTCTGCATACGGTTACGGAATATCTTCATATTTATAAATGAAAGTTCAAACCGATATAAACAAGGCGCGTCTCAAGGCGACCTGGCCGCAGCGCAGGGCGGACAGCGCGAGGTGCGCCAGCAGCGCCAGCGCGGCGCCCAGCGCCGGCAGCGCCGCCGCCGCCGACCGATACTCCAGCGGGAACAGCTCGCGCGCCGCCACGTACGCGCTCGGGTCCCACTTCAGCCGCGCCGCCGTCGCCAACATGGCTCCAGCGAACAACTACGCACGTGTTCGAACTTGTTAATTACGGTGATCTTCACGACACGAAACGTGCTAATTATAGAAGAAAGAAGATTGACCCACCGCCAGGAGGAGATTCACGTGCAGCAACAGCGTGGGCACGACGCGCGCCACGCGTCCCGTACGCCCCATGCGCCCCACGCGCCCTACACGCCCCGTGCGCCCCACACACCCCGTACGCCCCGTGCGCCCCACACGTCCCGTGCTGTGCTGGCTACCGGACGACTGTGTTATTGTGTGTCTGTGTTACAGAATCCACACGTCCATGACCGCACCGACGCTGCTTGTTGTGATGACACCAAAATACAAAGAAATAACATATAGTGACACGTGTTAACGCGAATGAATGTTTCACTTAATGAGTGTGTTTGTGTACGAATGACGAGGAAATATCTTATCAAAATTATCAGTAATCATGAAAAACATCCAGCTGTCGGTCTTTATCGGCGCTTATCGAGGCATGTTCTACGTGTTGTCGTGTACAAAAACCAATTCGGTGGATAATTATAATGGGACCTAAAAAAGGGCTAAGAACTATATACTCCATACTTGTAATGTATATTTATTTTTACTATTGAAACTGTACGGCGTGTGGAGTCTGGAGTATGGAGAGGTACATACGAGTATACGATATGCGACAATAATATTCATTGTATTAACATGTGGGTCACTCTATGATAACAATTTAAGTGCAGTCTATTCTCCGACTCCATAGTCAGTGACCGTCTCCCGCATATCGGTGTATATCTTTAGTATTGCTATGACATTTCTAAAAAATTTGTTTTAAAACCTCAAATAAAGTAAATTTTCTAGTAAACCCTTATTCACACATCAAGAAGTCTACCTTGGCCTGTAATTTTAAAGTTTTTATTTAACAGGTATTCAGAACATTGCTAATTAATAGTAAGTATGTAAAATGTAAGTACACCTATACACATACATCTGAACTTTTAATTGTTCTTTGATCCCCAGAAGTATATATGTTTACGATTTTTGATGTCTCTCTGAAGTGACAGCCCCAATGAATAACCTGGTGTTTTAGGTGAATTAGTTGGAACAGCTACGAGAAAATAAGACAAGGAATTGAATAGTTCAACATTTATTATTATAATATATTTGAAATTGAAGAGCGTCGCGAGCTGCGCCTGCGCGCCTCCTCCGGGCTCGCGTCGCTGTGCAAAAATATATAACTGTGCCGCGCATCACTCACATCACTAAGAGTTACTTTACAACAAATGTATACATAGAGTATATTATAGCTATCGATTAAACGTCTACATCGTCAACAAAAATATAGAGGAGACGCGTCCCCGACTCATCACACCATGATATGAACTCGTGACTGACTCCCCTCCCTCTGCCCTCTCGAGAGGGGTGTTTCAGGTATATTTGTCTATTAGATTCGATTCTTCGTTGAACTTCGTTCATCATCTTCGCGTCCTGCCTCCGCTGGACTACATCAACGCAGAACACCTTTTCCATATATCTAGACATACATTTCTTATCGTATAGCACAATGATAACACGACATGGAGTTTGAGCTACAGTAGTGTCAAGCAATACAGTACAAACGGAGTTCTATACTTGTATGTTAAGTTGTTAGACAAGGCTTCTGCAATATTCGTGATTTACCATAACAATTAATAGGTTTCTAGTTGCGTTATTCAATTTGTAAATAAATAAGAAACTTTCTTCTACCAATAATAATCATACACACCACATCAAATACTTGCACATAAACGGTACACCCAGCCATGGGCGCCATGGGTGCCATGGGTCACGCACCCATGTATAAGTGAACATGAGTTAAAGCTAATTAATTTACGAATAAACATCAATAGAAGCATGTTACGTTCGTTCTGTATGGTGTTGTATCGGCACGGGACAGCCACCTCTGAACATCCGACATCAGTGACGTGTGTCTAGTTCTACTTCGGCATAGATTGCTCTTACACGATACACGCCTTATTTTTAATACAACAGTATGATTTCACAATACTACAAAAGAGATGTAATTGTCATCGTCTCGAGTGCTTTTTCGAATACATTTAATGTGGAGTTTTGTAAATTGTAAAAATGCAAATGTTTATATACTTAGTAGCGAGCCGAGCGCGATGTAGATACCTAGTACCTACACCTACACATACGAGTATCTATCTACTGATCAACCATTGCAATTGACCATATATTATAGGAGACGATAATACTGTGTGATTATTTGAAACGCGAGTGGCGTCGCTGGAGTCAGAGCGGACAGCGCGCTTATCTGTAAGCCTGCTGCTGCTGCTGCTGCTGCTCCGCGAGGAAGGGGTTGCCGGGGCGCGCGGGGGCGGCGCCCGGCACGCTCAGGCTCTCCGCACCGCTATAGCTCTGCAAGCATATTACAAGATTAAAATAATCTAGAATTTTTGAGTTATTATTAATAATCTTTAAAACACGCTACGAATTATAAATAAAAAAAATGTATACAGTAATATAATTTAATTTAAATGAAAATCAAAAGTATTTGAAGTTTTAAGATATATGTTAGTTGCACCTGCGTGGCGCCGTAGTTGTCGTGGTGCGCGAGGTCGGCGAGGCGCGTGGAGGACAGCGCGCGGGGCAGCGGGTTGGAGGGCACGCCGTGCGGCGCCAGCACGCCCGCCTCCGCCACCGCGCGCGCCTCCTCGTCCGCCGCCGCGCCGCCCGCCGCCTCCGCGCCGCCCGAGCGGAAGTTCACGAAGGCGAAGGCGGCCAGCGCCACGCCGCACAGCAGCCCGTAGCCCGCGAACGTGCGCTTGGTGCCCCACTTGGCCACGGCGATGCCCCCGAGCACGGCGCCGCAGCCGCGGCCCAGGCCGTGGTGCAGGCCTTGCAGCACGCCCTGCGCGGACGAGCGCAGGTTGGGCGGCGCGCCGTGCGCGATGTAGGAGCAGCACGCGGCCCACACCGCCGCGTGCGTCACGCCCTGCACGAACTCGAACGGCAACACCCACCAGGGCGACGTCAGCCACGAGATGTACAGGAAGCGCACCACGTTGCCGGCCAGCCCCAAACACAGTACCTAAAAAAGTTTTCAATATTCAATATTGTAGGATAATGAAGTTCTTTAATTACAGTTTCGAACGGGCATTGAAGCACATTCACGTCGGCAATGTCCCGCATGACGTTCGTGTTTTGTCCAATTGGAGATTAGAAAGACTTCTACACACGTAGAAAAAATCTTTAACCGCATATTCTGAGAGTTCTGTAAAAAATCTTTAACCTCATATTCTGAGAGTAATTTGTTCTGTGTAACAATTAACTTAAATGATTTGCGAGTTAAGGTATATATTTTTTGTATCAGACCAGATTTGTCTTTAATACTACAAAATGTACGAGAGTAAGAGAAATTTTATAGCGAAACTTTTTAGTCTTGTATAAACTGTAATTATTTAAGGGAAGGTTCTAGTCACAATCGACCAAAAAAACTTTTTTTTATTGCTTTATTTTCAATCTTAAGGTCTTAAAAATGTGTATGCAAAAGGATATTTCAATATCTAATTTATTTTACGAGTTATAGAGTATAGACGAGAGAGCGCGTCGGCCAAAAAACAGGTATAAGCTCTTATCGTATGCAATCCTTACAGCGACCTTGCCATTCATAAGAAGGAATGCATAGGACACGTCCAGAAGCGAATGGGCACAAGATTGTGCGAAGCCAAGAAGAAAAATAAAGGAATCAGAGATAAAGGTGCAGGAAAATTGACTGACGAATTATTTAAAAAATATACTTTATACTACGGACTTTCCATCAGACGACACCCCGATTCGGCCGAAGAAATGCGAAAAGCTGTTTGGGAAACTTTTTCCTGCTCCATGGACGAGGAACCGAAACTCGAGAACTGCCCGCCAGGTGAAAACAGTTGATGTAAGTGGCGCGTCGCTGAAGCAAAGGGAGTACTCGCTGATTTGAACACGAACCTGCCCTTTAAGAGTCAGTGCAAAATGCAATTCGATCGGTGTATGAAGCTCTTTCGAGGGATGATCTACTAGAGCAAAGATGTACCGGTGGAAACACACAAAATGATAACGAAAGTATCAACTTGTGCATGTGGAAACTGGCCCCTAAACATCTTCATTATGGCGAACAAACAATTAGAATAGCAACGTATATATCTTCCGGCATCTTCAATGAAGGCTATTCATCATTATTAAAAACTAAATAGTATAAACTTTGCTGCGAAGACGAACGATAAACATATCACATCAGAGGAGCCGAATCTATCAGTGTTGGCTAAAAAGGCCAGAATTGACAAAATCAGCACCAAAGTTCAGCAAAACATCCCTTTTGAAGATGAGGAAGGAGTCCTGTAAGGTGCGGGAATAGCTGATTAGATGTAAGTGTCAAAAACAAAAACATTATATACGATTTTTTTCTTCGACTTTAAACGCGTTTTTCTCAAAACACCTTTCTTTTTGCACGTGGGGCGCGATTCCGCTTCAACGACTACACCGATTTCAACGTTTGGCGGCTCAAATTAAAGCTAATTCAATTTAGAGGGCCTTCAGGAAGCGTTTTTTGTCAAAAAAAAAATTTTAGTATTGTTTTTTTTTAACGTGAAAACAAATAAAAAGGGGCAAAAAAGGTGTTTTTTCTCAAAGGAGGGTCTCATTTTTTTTAAAAGGGTTTTTAAAAATCGGAAATCTATAATTTCAGCTACTTTAAGATATTATTTTTTTTTTTTTTCGTTTCAGACCACTTTGCAGGGCTGTAGAGGGTCCACCGCCGCGCACGACCGTCGTCAGTGAGGGCTGGAGCTGCCATTTTGTATTATTTTTAATCGAAAAAAATTGTAAGCTTTTTGAAATATAGACAAATAAATCCCACAAGTTTTTTTAAAAAAATACGTATGTACCCTCAAAAAAAAATCATGAAATTACGCACATTTTCGGGCCTCGACTAGAACCTTCCTTTAACTAGAAAAGAAATCAATTAATACAAGTAGTTACCTTTACGTGGCCCATTTGAGTAATAAGTTTGAAGCTAAAGAAGTAAGCGAAGATTTCCGAAATATGGTTGATGACGGATGCAACTCCAAACAGCGTCGGCGATCCACCAATGTCCTGATGGATTATTTATAAATTTATGCTTTAGTAATTTTATAGGAAATTCATAAGCAGATTTTCGTAAATAATGTTATGGACAATTTATTTACCTGTAAATGCCAGAAAAGGAATGTAAATATGAGGCCGATACCAAAACCCATGAACCAGGCGACGAGGAGAAACGAGGCCGCCTTCACGTTCTGAAACTGTCGCAGAACTGTCACCCATTCTGGCATCTCTCGTGTTGTTTGCGCAAAAACCTAAAGTATAGTAAAAAAAAAATTACATGGATGGGAATACACATAAAGATTATTTAAAACAAATGTATTTTAATAAAGACCTTAGCATGTTCCAAAGCTGGTTGACGTGGAGCTGGTGCACTTGTGTCCAGACCAGGCAGCTGCAACTGTTCTGCTAACTGTTGTTGAAGACGCTCTTCGTGGGTCGGTTCGGTGGGGGCGGGTGCGGGTGGCGTCTCTATGCTGATTGTTTCGTATTTGAATTTGATCTAGAGATATATAAGAAAAAATATTATTTTATATTCGAATAAATAACTTTGTTAACGTCCCAAACCGGCTAGTCGCCGTGGGACGAGGAGACTGCTCCATTCCAAAACATCTATCCACTACTAATTGTCACATAAATAGTGTAAAGAATAAAAAATCCTCTTTCCACCATGGACTGAAAAGAATGGAAATAATTGGGAGAGCTACATAAATGACCTTGTATAAAAATGAGAAGGAAGGTTTTTTTTTTAATTAACTTAAAATTTCTCAATTACAATACCTGAGTTGCAGTAATAAGGGCTGCACCCATAAGCACGGAGAAAGTAGCAAAGCATATAGTGTAATTCTTTTCAAAACGTTGCGGACCTCCGCATGGGTGTGTGCTGAAAGCTGTACTGTGGTCCAGAGCGATGCCCACGAAAAACATGGCCAGACCCCACCCCAAAGAACCAAACATCCTCTGATGACCATATCTGTGAACAAAATAAGTTGTAAAATGAGAACGAAACGGAAATGATACCAGGATAGTATAAATATTTTTGAATAGTTCAGTATGTGGCTAGTACTTATTGCATTACTATTTTACTAGCGACACATGTGTGGCTTTTCCCGTTTACACCTATTTTATAAGTCAAATTGGTCCAAATATTTACATTAATTGTAGCCTTTTCTTATAAGTTATGTTATTGTAAAGTTTTATATAAATCCGTTCTAGTAGTAGTAGTTTTTGCGTGAAAGTGGAACAAACATTCACATTAGTAATAAAAAACACTACGTTTAAGTTTATTTTAGTGTATTAAAACCATTGGAATGCTGAAGCATTTTTAAATGTAATATATTTTTTTCTGAAATCTCACCTATCAGCGTCTTCTCCGAGCAAAGTTATAACCGCAGAATCAGCTAACGTTATAGCTGGGGCACTGAAAAATTCCCCAATGACGACGAGGAGCAGAAGGAGGAAGAAAGTTTTTTGTATGTCCGGGGTGCTGTATACAATGTACGAGTGAAGTGGCGTTACCCAATTAGAGTTGGCTTCGGGGTCGTAGTTGATGGCATCGGACACTGACAGCGGAGATCCCTCGCGACCAGCAGCGGGGCCGCGGAAGTGTCGGGTGGCCGTGGGCCAGTCATCATCGTATTTAGGAGAGACTAAACGATAGACGCTATCATTCACCGGCTGCACGCACGATACCGCCGACGGTTGGACCCAGCTCAAGGGTAAAGTAAATATTATCCAAGCACTGAGTGAAGCTAACAAAAGAGTCCATCCTTTTTGCCACCGATCCGCGAGCCCACCCCAAAACGGTGCCGATAGAAATTCGACAAACGGTCTTGTGCCTATTAGCAAGCCGCATTGCCCCGCGTTCATGCCCATTTGCTTGAAATATACACCCATTAGTGGGAATAGAGAACCAAAGGCTGAATAGAAGAAAAAGTAAAATGTTTTAACGGTGAGCAGCTCGGGGTCGACGGTGCCGGCCCCGCATATCAGCTCCAGCACGTCGCTGCGGCCGCGCACCTTGTGCGTCGCTTCCTTGGGCGCCGGATACCTGGGAGTAACAGAAGAGGACCTCACTAATTTAATCTGTACCCAATGTATGCATAAGTTTAGCAAGACTAGAACTAACTGGGTTTTTAATATTTATAATAAAAAGAATTGAATTAAAATTATACTTAATTAGAGCAATAACGTTAAAAGTAACTAAATTAAGATTATTGAAATATCCGTGTCTTTGTTTCCAAATATAATTTGTCATCAATTCAATAAAATATGAATTCAATTATTAAATTGAGAATTATTTCGAAGCTTTCTTATGATTATTACAATTAATAATGCTTTATTATATTAGTATAGATAGTATAATCTATACTATTATCTATACTAATATAATAAAGCGGAAGAGTTTGTTTGTTTGCTTAAACGCTAAGATCTCTGGATCTACTGGTCGTATTTACTTTG
>DWLH01002318.1:0-11016 GCA_018249795.1 Heliconius telesiphe telesiphe | reverse complement strand
ATATATATAAAAATCTATAGCTATTCTAATTTAAACCTATCGTGCTTCTTTACTTTCATTGTATTATTTAAAGTATCAAAAAGTATAAAGCAATAGATATATACATCAAATAAAACCATCACCATCAGTGGCACATATCACTTCATATAATAATAATAATAATATATAATATCTTATAACTAACTGTACAAGCAATAGTAGCGGGTTCTGAAGAATATACATACTTAAAAATAATTTCATTTCATTAACCTAGTAAAACTTGACACTCAATGTCTCAGATTACTTATGTAGGAGATACGTTAACGAACTTATCAAAGGATCGAAGTCGACGGTAACAAAAATGTATGTTGCATACATTAAAAACTATGCACCATGAAATCGATTAAAATTATATTAACCTAAATAAAACATGTACAGATATAGAATAATCCAAAAATAAAACGTCATAACAATTCACTACACATTTATTTCTCATAAATAAAAGACCAACACATTTACATTGTATTAAATGCTTATATTTGAGCTATACACGCGCCGACACCGACCATATTGCGTACAGATACAGCCACAACAGGTTTTGGAATTATTGCGAACACATGAAACGTATACAAAAAACATATTTTTTTATTTAATAACATTTCGTTGCTTTCCAAGTTAGTTACATAATAACTGCAGAAATGTATAGAATAATATCAACCTTCTTATATTGTGTATTCTTAAATAAGATTATGTATAAAATGTAGCATATTGGAATAAAAGTCAGTATATTCAATATATTTATCTCTCCTTATAATCCATACAAATAATCCTTTTTAATATCATATACACATCTAGCTTTGCCTTCTAATAATTCCACACATCTTTATAAATATATAATTCGTACACCGTCGCATTGAAAACCGCCTTTACTATAAATATAACTTATTGAAAATGAAATAACATAACACTGTACGGTACTGTACCTCTATATTTTTCGTTGCTGATAAAACAAAAACTACAATTTTACAAAGTATATAAAAACATTAAAGTTATGTAAATACAGTGTGAAATCTATATGTAACGTTACTCGATGTCACGATGAACTCACTAAAGCGTCAAAAACGTTCTAGTTTAGTTGGTTTCATTTGTTTTCGTACATATATATAACCATTTCTCAGTATATATATATATAAATATGGAAACCATTTCTCAGTAAATATATATATATATATATATATATAGATATAAACAAATACTACATGTATAAAAAAAATACAGCCAATGTTTTATTAGTTTTTAATATTTGGTATTTATGAAATGCGTACTTGGTTACAATTTCTGTTATATCACCATATAACGTCCAGCGACCCTCCAGTATCGTTATATAGAATTCACACTGTAATACATATATAATATTATATTATAGATATATATATATATATATATATATATATATACATATAGGTTGTCTCGGCTATGTATAATGCAAATATTTAGGCACGGGCATCACCAAACGACCAAAGACATATTCTATCAACCAGATAAGCGAACACCATGTCGGCTATCAACACTTGTACGACAATTACTCGATACTGAAAAGAGAAAAAAAAAATAGTTAATAAATTGTTATAATATTCAACCGCGGCTTAGACCTCGTGGTCTGATCGAAGTAGCTAATTAAAATATATAAGAAATTGTGTGTGACAGATTATAAGTGCCCGAAGTAACAGACCAAGTAACGTCGAAACGATTAACTTGACGTAATATATCATAACGTCGTGATGCAGGAGCACAAGCATGCGTCTATAAATGCGACGGTTGTAGGTTCGATTCCCACTCGGGAGAATTCAACATTTAATATTTTCATTTCTTCGCTCTGGTAAAGAGGCAAAGCGCAACTTTAAGTTCTGTCATTGAATACGCAATACCTCAAGAATTCGGCGGAAAAGTGTAGAGCGCAAGTATCTTAATGGAAAATGGAGAGTTTTAACACTAAGTTCAGAGGTTCTCTACTCTAACTTCTCTCTGCCTAACACACTAAAACATACAAAATACTCACATCAGGTGGGAAATAAACAATTTCAAACAAATTAGATAAATCAGGGAACACGCCCGTCGCTAGCGCCAGGACAGCGCCTCCTGATACCAGAATACTGTATAAAAGTGGTTTATTGTCTTTCAAACCTTCCATAAATGGTTCGCCCTGAAAGAAAAAATATGTTAATTTAATTAATTATTAACTATATGTATTTATTTTAGAACGAGCTCGAACTCGCGTTTGTTTGAAATCGATAAAAAATTAATTTTTTCTAAAATATTACATACTCTATAATTGATTGCAAACGTTGATACTTGAAGTGCCATAGATATAATATAAACAGTGCTGTTTAATAAATCTGGAGTGAACACATGCTCTTCATCCTCTGCCAAATCCATATCTAATTTAGGTTTTGTATCCCTAAAATTAATAAAATGGTTTTAATATTTAAAATATAATAATATATATTATATAATTAATTAAATTAATGCTTACATTAAACATATTTTTTTTTCTCCTATTTTACAATATAATTAAAGTACAAGTGAGTTTGTTTTCTTATAAACAATGGAATAAATTATTCATAACGGAAAAACAGTTTTTTTCCTCCTAATCACATTACAGAATACGCCATATAGGATTTAGAATGAACATAATAAAATTGAATATAATAAAACATATAAACAAATTAACATATCAATTGAGGAAAATTTATGCTTAAAATCAATATTTTAAATATATAATAATATAAGCTTGAACTAACGACCGAGAGGTCAAGCAAATAAAAAAAAAATATGTTGAATATGGCCCATGACAAATTCCAAGAGGGGAGGTAACTATGACCGCAGGTAGTGGGTTACATTGAAATGTGATATCGCCTTCCTCGATAAATGGACATAAAACACACTTAGGAAAGAAAAATATACTTATCTATATAATGTATAAAAATTTGAATGTAGTGGGACTCGAACCCGGTCCTCCCGGTAACCGACCAGGCGCTCTGACTACTGAGCCATACGTTCTCATCAAGCTACGTCGAAATTTTTATACGCTTGTTACAACTTATTTATGTTTTTAGTATCTCTTTAGGGAGATTTTTACAAATTTCCGCTACTTAAAGATTATAATTAAAATAAAGATTAATTACTAAGTATAAGAAAGTCTGGCAAGAGTGCATGCTATTTATAAAATATTTTTAACATTTTTAAAGTGTTATTCCACACTTAGGAAAGAAAAATATATTATTATTTAGAAAAGGTATAAAAATTTGAACGTAGCGGGACTCGAACCCGCGCCTCCTGTAAACCGACCAGGCGCTCTGACCACTAGTATAAAATAAAATAAAAAACTAGTAGTAGTCTAAAACACAATACAGAGAATAATATGTTTCAACACTAAGTCTCCTCGTAAAAGAATAAAAAGTAAAAAAAAATTTTAAAAAAAAGAATGATACCTGTCGGGCGATCTGGCTGTGGCTTCACGAACTAAATACACAAGACAAATAAAGTGAACTGCAAATTGTGCGAGCACTGTGACTATTGTGTACACATTGAAGATATTTGGTAGAGGCCGCTGTTTGGATAAATGTTTCAAAGGCTGAAAGAGAAAAATGTTAATTCTAATTAAGACAAGCTTTTTAACAAAATTAGATTTTTTTCTATTTTTAAAACAAACAAACAGTACAATAAATTATAAAATGATAAAACAAAGAAAGTGATTCAAAAATCTAATCAATTTTCCACAGTTACTTATACATCACAGAAATTTTAAATACACATACCAATTTAAACAACACAGGTTCCTTATGATATTCTACATAAATAACATTTTAAAAACATATATTTTTTTAAATATAAAAAACAATTGTCTGAAAAGACGACAGACATACAGATGGAAAATAGAGTGATCTAATAAGAGTTTCCGCGTATAATAACAAGCCCATATGGCTTAGTGGTCAGAGCGCTTGGACGATTACCAAGAACCGCGGATTCGAGTTACATTCAAATTTCTATATGTCGTTCTAAAAATATATTTCTGTCTTTAATGTGGAATAACGCTAAAAATGTTAAATTAAATAATATTCTTACCTTCGATCTCGATATAAAAAGGAAACAAGAAGCCAAAAGTAAACTTTGTAGTGTTGCCTGAGTGTCACTGAATTTAATGCCATCCAAATATAATACAGATTGACTGTAGGCCAGGATGAGTGCGTTTAGAGCTAGGATTTTAAACATTTGTAAAGTAGTGACCAGAGTACAGCGACCTTGCTTTATGATGTGACAAACTGTAAACAAATATTTTATTATTAATACTTTGGGAACATTAAAATAAAAGTAAAATAGATTTTGACAATTGTATTTTAATAAGTTTACGTAGCTGGTAGACAGCTACCGGAGAAGCAAATGAAACTAATTAATTTATTACTAAAAAAGCTACAAAAATAAAAATAAACAAAACAGACACAGACATACTATTTCTGTGGTGTAATACAACACATAAAAAAAGCATCACAAAACAATACTCACTACACAATATACTAGAGAGTCGGCTAGTAAAAGGCGCGGCGACACTCGCATCGCCCAATCTAACTAATTGGGGCTGATCATCCTCCTCGAGCTTCTTAATAGCTCTTCGTAGTCTGGCTGCAGCTTCAGCCCGGCTTTCAGCTCGAGAGTCACGAGTTTCCCTGAGCTGTAATGGCCTACGTGGTTCTGGTTCTGGACGCTCTTCACGCTTCTCCTTCGGACGTTCAGGTGCATTTGCGAGGATTGCTACACCCACCTTTAAAGGTAAAATGATTTTATAAGTATTCCATAAACATATAATTCTTATACTTTGTATAAGTAACATTTTTTTTAAACTAATAGCTTTTGTTTTATAGCTTTATCCTGTATTGCACACATAGCAAGGTAGGCAGAGGGACACTGGGAACCTAGTGTGAAGACACACCGTTCCCAATAAGACACTTTCCCACTATACTGTGTAGTAGCTTTTTTATTAAACAAGAAATAAACAATAACGATACAGCATATTTAATCTTAAAATTTAGTTTAAGTAAAAGTAAAAAGATAAAAAATGACTAGAAATAAAGTTGCTAAAAAGGTGCTAACAACACAAGTTTTAACGACGTAAAAGTTTCATCGTAGCGTGTTGTGAATGTACCTATAATTTAATTGATATGGGATCTAGATGCTTCATCGAGAAACGAGTCATCTTTAAAAGGTTTACACCTCGTATTTTTTTTATAAAACAATCCTTAATGTGTTAGTTATACTAATTTTTTTTGCATCACGCTGTACGCCGCACATATAAAGGCACCTTGGCAGAGTCCCCATTTTCGTTCGGCACTTTTCGCTGAATTATTGAAGCGTTGCGTTTTGTGTGGCGAAACTCAACGCCATGCTGTGCCTCGTTACTACAGCGAAAAAATGAAAAATGCCCCGAGTGGGCATCAAAGCTACAACTACAAGTCCCTACACAATGATTTTCTACTTAAAATATTATGAGTATATACTATAGTAAGTATAATTAGAAAAAAAAACCAAGATACTTACGTCAGCATGTTTCAAGGCTCCCACATCGTTGGTACCATCGCCACACATAAGTGTCACGTACCCTAAATATTTCAGTGTAACAATAATAAATTCTTTCTGTTTTGGGGCAAATCTAGCGAACACTTTTATATTTGCTATAATTTCTAATAAAAATTTATTATAATTGTCATTTAAATATTTGAGTCCTTCCCCGGTTATGCACAGATCGTATTTATTTGTTAGCTCCTTCGATGTTTTAAACGGTTGCACCGGAAGTTCCACTGTCTCATTAATAGATTTCCACATCCATTCCGTTTCAGATTTGGTAAGAATCAATACATCGCTCTTTTGTGTGAATTTCAGTTCTTTGGCAACATGGCACGCGGTCAAAGGGTTGTCACCGGTAATCATTACCACAGAGTGAGATGCGTGGACAATTTCAGCAATCGCCTTCTTGGAATCACTCTTCAAAGGACATGATATAATAACAAATCCGACGAAGGTCAAGTCGGATTCCACATCTTCTCTAGATAAATCTCTAATGTCTTGCGATGTCAGCTTTCCTAAATTTCTATAGCCTAATGCCAACACTCTCGCACCTCGTCTGGACAGAGTTAAGTGCACGTGGTCGTAATGGCTAGGAACTTCTTTTAACATTGTTTTTATTGTCTCAGGGGCCCCCTTCACACTGCTGATATAATGCGTTTCTAAAAACCCTCGATCATTGACTTGGTAGCCAGCAACTACCGACATTCTCTTTAAAGCACTCGCAAAATGATTCCTATGAACGATTTTCAAGGCAGGCGACTTTCCCTTTTTTGGTACAACGGCATCACCTTTTGTGAGATTCCATTCCGCCGCTTTTAATGTAGCCTTTTCAAGAGGATCCCCGACAACGCCATCATCTAATTGTACTAACGAATGACAAGACGCTAACACTTGTATTGTTTCAATTGGAGCTTCTGATAATGGTATAACAGTAGCATCTATGTGGTCCCCTATACCTGCAACTCCTTCTACTACCAAATTATCACTAGTCAATGTGCCAGTTTTGTCAAAACAACATATTTCAACTTTTCCTGCAAAAGGTATCCTAAATGGTTCTGTGCAATATACTGCTAGTTTTGATAATGATAATAAAGAAGTGTTTACAGCCAATGATAATTCAATTGGCAATTCAGGAGGAACTACAGATGTTAATATTAATGTACATTCCAAAAATAGTTTGTATCTATTTCTTTCAGGATCCTCACAACCCTTAATCCATACATATGCTGCTGCAGCAATGGCAAATATGAGAAGGAATAGAATGAAGCCAAATGTCTCTAAATTGTTAGCAGTGACTCTCTTGACACCAAACAAAATAGTTCTAAGCAGTTTTCCTTGTGATGTATTAAAACCATTACGGATGACATATCCTATACAACCATTATCAGGTGCTTTAAGTCCAGTAGACATAGTTTTACTGGGTGAAGAATGCTGGACTATTTTAGTACCACCAAACAACATATGCAATTTACCATCACCTTCTACAACTAAGTTTTGTTTAAGATCTTTCTCATTTTCTAATGGCTCTTTCATTTGTGGAACACTTTCTCCAGTCAACATGGATTCATCAACTATACAAGAACCTCTCAATAGCAGTATATCACAAGGGACTAAGTTATCAGTAAGGGAGCGAGTGAGTGATACAATATCACCTGGTAACAATTGATCGCTAACTATTTGGCGCCACCTTCTATTCCTGTATACATGTATATTATAAGGCTTATTCCCCATTTTTCTAATTTCAGCCATGTTCCTCAACTGTTGCTGTACAAGAGTGCATTCAAACATTACCAACATGACAAGAGTGAATATAGAGTAATACCAATACTTATCAAGGCACCATAGAGCTACACAAAATACTTGAAAAACAAAAAATGGTGCTGTTGCTCTCTCCTTAAAGAGTTCCATGAATTCTGGTACAACCTAAAATGGTAGAGATTATAAAGATTATAAGGTCATTATACATCAAGGACATTATATTTAATTAATTATATTATGTTTTAAATTTTGTACTCTTACCATGACCATTTCATTTTTACCATATTCTTTTTCAGCAATATCCAATGATTCATCATCCAAATATCCTTTAGACTCCACATATTCCTCATATGTTTTATTAGAAGGAAATTCTATTGTGAAAAATGACTTTTTATCCCAATCATAAACATATTTACTTTTTTGAAATGTAAACCAAACATCTGGATTAAGATTATCTTTTTTGGTAGACTACAAATAAATATAATTAATGTATCTAAAAACTTTCTTAATATGTATATAATAAAAGAAAATTTTTAAAATATTACCTTTGTATGATGAAGCTTAACTATTTCTGAAAAACCATTGTTCGAAGTAGGAACTACTTTAACAATTTCGGCTTGTAAAGGATCCTTAACCTATAAATGTAATGTCTTGTTTTTAAGTAGTTCAATTTCAAAAATATAACTAAAACTTTAAATCATACTTACTTGTGTACAAGACAAAAAACATTGAATGTGTACACTCCAATAACAACAGAGGCAAATGAGTATTTGTATGATAGCTACCACTGACACTATAACAAACCCCGCTTCAAAGTTTTCATTAAAACCGTATACAAATATCCAAAAATAAAATATAATTGGATAAATAATCAAGAAAGGTAGCACTGTCCCTTGCAATATAGTAGTCACAGGCTTGAATAATTGTGTATATTGAACTAAGTCGTCCAATGACGACTGCAATTTGTTTGTAACCATTTTAATAAGCTTTGTTAAATGCGCGAAGCAAAAACAATAAATAAATATTGTATGAAAGTTAAGTCTAAACAAACATTTTACATTCCTTGTATATATAAAATCATTTGTAACTAACTAAGTATTTAGACTAAATTAAATTCAAATGCTCAATACCCATAGCATGACACGAAATCTATGTCATGTCACAGTCACTTGACTAATTTGACAGGTAAATGTTAAAACCTTAATAGGAAATACATGAAACAAATATGTTATCTGTGTTTGGCTTAAAATTGTTATTTTTAACCAAAAATTATGTCTTTTTTAAAACCAGCGTGTAAAGCTGAAATTTTGCTGTTAGATATATGCTTGGATATTATAATGCACGTTTATTGAAGTGGCATCTATGAACTACCCCTATTTATTTTAAAAATGGAATTTGTAAAAAATGTGTTAATACGGACAAATTTTTTTTAATTTAAAATCAAAAGGAACCCAACATCAGTGATCACATGAACGATATACGATCAGAAACGCAGTGTAGATAACACATACAAGAAAATTAAAATAACCTTTGATTTGAAGTTTTATGTTATTGCGGGTTGGTATACATACAACATAAAGCTTATATTTTTACTTAGACAAATTAGGAAATAAGAGGACCAATCACCTGACCGCCCTACGGTAGCTAATTACTTGGGTTCAGATTAGAAAGTATCTGCTGTCAAGTGACTGTGATTTGAATATTTTTATGTTTGAGATTCTCTATTATTCCTCTCATAAAGATACCAGCATACAAGCCCAAAATATCTGTCATTAAAATTAAAATTATATAATTCGAGCATGCGGCGAATTGGTGCCCTAACACCAGCATTAGTTGCAAAAAGTTTATGTTGACGAGTAGTTCGAATATGGGCTATAACAGGTACTTGATAACATATTTTCCCAATTATATCTATACAATCATATTTATTATGACATATGTCATAAACTAAAGTAACATGAGCTGTATACGTCTAGAGGCTAAATTTATTAAATCATATTTGTCTAACAACAAATCATAATAGACCTAGATCCCAGCCCCGCCAGACCTATGTCATTATAGCAAAGCTGGAATTTTTAGCATTATTAGTCCAATACGTAGTGAGGACGGTATGCATACTCACTGACTTGAAAATGGGGACCTTTCAGGGGTAGCTCAAACTAAATGTACCTAAAAACCATGCCCACCTACGTTAAAGTAGCAAGGCTCGTATTCAAGTATGTTATTAAGAATATTGTTAAAAATATATATTCATTATTGCCAGACCCCTTACGTGGGCCTTTACTCCCGCCAGACGCCCTAAAGATTGTTTAAAATTGAGGCAAACTACGTCATACTAGCAAGCCTAAATTTTACATATATTATTTAAGGTAGTATTTCGAGACCCATTATAAGCAGCCAGACCAATCCGATGGGAGTTAACAATATATTGAAACTATCCAAATCATCCTGGATTTTAGCTGGATCTGCCGAGCAATCAATTGGTCGATATATTTTCAGATCATCAGCATACATAATGATATTTCATCTCCTCGATTCGCCTCGACTTCACTTCACGCATTGCCATTTTATGGCAATGCGTGAAGCAGATACCAATATCATTAACCAATATTAAAAAAAGTAACGTACCCAATACTGAGCCTTGTTTTACACCAGAGCTCACAGGTACACAAGATGATTTAAAACTCTTTAATACCACCCTAGAAAGATAAGATTTAAACCAATGCCGTAGATTTTGATACAATGAAAAAAAAATTGTAATAATTACTCATATTCAATATTCTATTTTCTAAAAGACACAGAAACGCATAGTAGGTATCATACGGTTGGCTAGGAGGTATATAAACTACGCTTATAAAATAATAAGTATCTTCAATTCTAAGTTCAAGCATTAAGAGATCAATAGAAAGGGATAGCGGGGTATCTAGAAGTGTTCCAGTACAAGTATCTGTCAATTCACTAACATGGAATTCTCTCCGTACCGCGACTAGTACACCTCCTCCGTCCCGCTGTCCACTACCCTTGCGGTCTCGGTCCTTACGAAAAACCTTGTAACGAGTATCAATAAATTCATTATCAACTATGTCAAAATGTAGTCAAATTTCAGTTAAAATTATGATATCATAACAATTTAATAAAAAAAATATATAGAAGGTATGCAGCTTCGTTCTAAGTCCCCGGCAATTCTGGTAGTAAATAGAAATTTGATTATTCATCGCAGAGGACTATGACAATATGAGAAGTATGTAGTGTGTAGTATGTACATTAATAGTGTACCTGAGGCCAGTCATGGCACAGTGGCACAGGGTGTGACTGTAAAACCGACTGGTTGTGGGTTCGATCCCCGCTCGAGGAGATGAAATATTTACTTACATTTATATTTCCATTTCTTCGCTCTGGTGCCGAGGTAAGGCGCGGCGTTGAGTTCTGCCACTCAACACACAATGCCTCCAAAATTCGGCAGAAGGTGGGGAACGGAGTGTCTTAACACTAGGTTCCCTCTGCCTGCCCTGCTGTAAAGCTAATTTAATTTTTTATTTTTTTTTATCAATAGTGTTAAGATACGTACAGAATTTTCTTTTGGCGCTCCGTTCTCTCTGACTACCCCGCTAGGGATAAAGTGGGATGTAAAAAAATAAGAAAAAATATGAAAACAACAAA
>DWLH01002317.1:0-11019 GCA_018249795.1 Heliconius telesiphe telesiphe | reverse complement strand
CTCGTCCTCCCCGCCGGGGCACTGCGGCGCGCCGTCGCAGCGCGCCGCGCGCGACACGCACGGCGCGCCGGCGCCGCCGCAGCGGAACGCGTGCGGCGGGCAGCGCTCGCCGGTGCGCTCTGCGTTGTTACATTCATATAAAAGCAAGTTAGACGTGTGTCTCTCACCCCCTCTTCTTGGTGGCGCGGCAGTTCCGCTCGTCCTCCCCGCCGGGGCACTGCGGCGCGCCGTCGCAGCGCGCCGCGCGCGACACGCACGGCGCGCCGGCGCCGCCGCAGCGGAACGCGTGCGGCGGGCAGCGCTCGCCGGTGCGCTCTGCGTTGCGTTCATATAAAAGCGTTTTATTTATTTGTTGCTTTTAACATGTGTGGAATTATATTTTATTTCTATCAATTTACAACAACTGGTTGTACATTAATTACAGGTAGCAATGTGAACGCTTAAGCTGATCGTGCCTCTCTATCGCCTGTTCTGCGCTGTCGCTTGCACGATCGGCTCAGGCGGAACGTGACAATGACTCATGTTTTTCCATGTGTGCAACCGACGTTCATCGATTTATAAGACGTTACCACGTCAAAATATAGAGATCTCGATTATTCTTGGTAAAAGCTACCCACCATTCTATGATTTGTCATCTAATTCTAAAGTTATATAAATTGTTTAAGAATTTTAGCTACTTTTATACTTTCAATCGATGGATATATGTTTTTTCCAAAGTTCATAATGTTCATAATAATGACATTGCAAAAGGCACTTTTATGTTGTTCCAATCGTTTATTGTATGTGTATACGATTCCTTGATTGTAGGCATTTTAAGGTATTTTTTTAAGAACTATGGACTGCTAACATTCTTTTAGAATTGTTACAACTAATATTTTTCTATAGAAGAAGGAAATGGTATCAACAGAAGCTAAAAACTTAATTTTATTTTTATGAAGGCTTCAATCCATCGTGGGGCAGGGGCACAAGCATGCGACGCGATGGTTGTGAATTCGATTCCGAGTAGTTGGAATGAAATATTTAATCTTTTCATTTCCTCGATATGGTAACGACGCAAAGCACAGCGTTGAGTTCCGCCACTCAACAGACAATGCCTTGACAATTTGGCAGAAAATGGAGAAAGGTAGTGTCTTCATGGGAACGGAGTGTCTTAACACTAGGTTCCCAGGATCCCTCTGCCTACTGTGCTACGTGCTGGATACAAAGTAAAACTAAAAATATTTATATGAAATTATTTAGAATTAGTGAATAGCAGCATATCTTGATGTGCGTCCAGAAAATTGTATGAATCATCCACCACATTTGGCACATGCACCCAAATGTATTATATATTAAAAAGTTTTTATAATATTTATACATATAAGAGAGAAGAAATAGTACATTTATAATATATGTACGTATGTACGTCCCAACGCCTGATGGTGTTATAGAGCAATTTCCAAATAGTAACGATGTTGCTTACAACCAACACCTGGTTATAATAGTATAAATGTTGTATATTCTACTCATTTATCTATAGTGAATAGTGTTAAATCAAAGAGTAAGAGTAATAATATACCTAGGTTAGAAATATTTAGTGTTGAAAATCAGTTGCACCTTAATAATTAATTTTAAATACCTTAACAATTATTGAGCTTAGAGCTTCATTATACATTTAATTTTCGAATTACGTTTTCATTCATGTAATATTTTTTTACGATTTATCTCCAAATATAATATTAAGGAGTAATATTTAACTTGAAAGATGTATTTTTAATCAGTATGAATAATAATAAAAAATATATTAATGCAATTTTTTTGGGAGAATTAACATTTTTATGGTATATACGTAATTAGCTTTCTTTTATATGTTATAAAAAATATAACAAAATTATTCCACCAACTGATTCTAAAGAGATATTAACAGTAAGTGCAATAGAAAGGAAGTGTTAGTGAATAGTTACCTTTACCAGTACCTTGGCATTTCTCGTCGGAGCCGTCGGGGCAGTCCTTGCGGCCGTCGCACACGAAATACCAGCTGATGCAGGTGCCGGTCGACCGACACTGGAATGTAATTTTAATATATGAGATTTACTACATCGACTCTTGTATTTGTAGGAGTATGTTATGTAAAGGTTCTTACTTGATACCGTCTTAAAATATATTTAGATTGGCTGAAAATTCAACTTAAATTCACTTCAACATTATATATGTCATATAATTAAGTACCTATGTATAAAGGTGATAGTCACAAAAGTTAACTAATTTTACCATTGTGTCATTTACACACTAATACAGGATGGAAGTGTCAGCACCACTTTAAATGAAACCATAGTTTTAACTACTCCATAAAAGCCTAATACAATTAAAAAACATTTTTTTTCCCCCAAAAATGAAAAAGTGATGATTTCAAACAAAATAAAAAATAAAATTGTCGTTTTAAAATACGGCATTTGTCAAGAACGACGCACGCACAAATAAACCTATCAAAGGGAAACCGCCGCATACGCCTCATTCCGAAATCGAGTCGTAGGTATTGGCAGCAAAGTTTAAAGTTGATTAACCTTTAATAGTATTTTTGTAGTAGTATGCGTTAACGTTATTGGTATCTATGCGTTACTGCGTCACACGAAATACAAATATGGATAAACATCGTGAAATGAAAAAAAAATGTCTAAACTGTTGAGTTATCTTGATTAATTTCTTTAGGTTTGGGTTTGAAATATTTTACCCTATTACAAACAAAAGTAACAGTACTTTTTACGTAACAAAATTATGTATAATATTTCATTCGTTACACTATAAATATATCAATTCATATCTAAATCGTCCAGGTAACTATTTATGCCAATGTGAAACAATTTCATTAATTTCTTAAATTTCGTGTTATATTTCTTCAATTTAAAAAAAAATCATTAAAGTCACCTGAAACGTTCCCGGCAAACATCCCCTATTCCTCGCAGAGCACGCAGAAGTGGAATTATTTCTATATGCGCAGTCGCAGCGTTTGTTGACACAGCGGGAATGCGGATCGAGGGCCCGGCACTGGCCGTCCACAGCGCACGGCATGCCCAGCGAGGCTGGCCCCTCGTGGGAACTCACATCCGCGCGGACGCGGTTCTTATCTAAATGGTGCAATTGAGTATTTTGTTTAATATGAAAATGCAATTAAAACATACAATGAGAGATAGCTACGGTAATAGTAATAAGAAAAAGATCGTTTTAGTTCATAAAATAATAAAATTCATATTTTGTCATAGAAGAGTAAGAGATCGTGCAGTCTGGCGCTATCTTAGCCGAAAGTAATGCAGTTTTTATGTTAATATATTATTTCTTATAAACATAAGACAATAAAATGCCTAAACTTACCTTTCATAGACGACTTTTTCTGGTGACCACTTTTGTTCGATTTGCTGATGTTTTGATCTTTAGACGAGCTCTTCTTGTTAGATTTCTTTTCAACTGTTGGTTGTGTTACGACTCTATAAACGGGTTGATCGTTAGCGTGCAGGTTAGCGGTCATTTCATCAACTCTAATTAATTCATTTGGATCACCATCCTTTCTGTTTGATATTGGAAGACGTTTACTAGGCTCCACCGTAGGTGCCTTCAGTACAGCTTGCATTAACGGACTGTCCTCTTGAGTGCTAAGCACGTCATTTTTACTGGTAAACAATGGCAAATTGCTTGGTTGAACTTCTTTATCTTCTAACAAATTAGGTTTACTGTATTTCAATACTGGAATCTTAGGTAATTTAGTTGGTAATTCCTTTTGCAATAACGGTTCCTTCGATGAATCTACTATAGCTACTTCTTGCTCGAGTACAACAGGCTCCGTAGCGTATGAGGATTGTTTTTGACCAATGCAATTGTCTCCAGATTGTTTGAAGAACGTATTGCATGCGCATCTTCCGAACAAATTGTGTATAACAAATTCGCAATGACTTTCTTTGTCCCATAAACGACAATGCTCATTACTGTAGCACACATGACCAGGCGGCGCGGCTGTGAAATGATAGAGTTATATTATAAGTTGTTGTGGTAAGTAAAACATATTGGCTGACGACCGTTCTTTACTTGTCAGCCGTGAAATCATACAGTGTTAGTGCATACAGTGGTTGTAGGTTATGAACCATAGTTAGCAATTTCCTTGACAGTGAATAAACGACTTGCCACTATACGCTCTAATAAATTATACTTTGAAACCGCCACGGCAAATATTCAGTTACTTATGCTTTTAATATTTATTATAATTATTATTTAAATAGTTAATTATAAGTACGTTATTATAAATTAGTAATTCAAATTTTATTTATTTAGACAGATTAGAATTAGAATTACAAGCACTTTAGAGTCGTCAAATAAACATCACCAACACTCGCCGCCACGCAGTTCTACTAACAAGAGCTGACAACAGGAAAAATAACACTTGCTCTTTTTACTATCAATTATTATTTATTATTAATATTTAGGATTTAATAATTATATAAAGTTATTATGCCTTAAATATGAATTGAAATGTAATGTTATTTGTTCAGACCAATTAACAAGTGTCCATAACACCTTCATTTCAAAGACATTTTTTTACAATGTGGTTAGCACAGTTAAATATAAATTTGAAAATGGAAATAAATTTATTAGTTGTACAATGTAGAACTAATTTTAGATGCGCTTGTTTCTTGTCACGCGAACTCTATAAGTGCAATGACTGCCCTAATTCCAAGTTATTTATTTGTACTTATCATTGTTTACATTTGTATTAAATATTAAAAAATATATATTTCTGTCAAATCCAGTTTTTTTTTATTTTAAGGAAAAATTAAACACTTATCAAATACCATAAAGGCAGAATTAAAACTTACTTTACCTAACATGTCACTATGAATTCATTAAATCGAAGATTGGCTCATATTTATACAAAAAAAAAATAGATATATAAAAATGGAAAATAGAAATAATAACATCAACTTCACGCTGTATCCCGCACACAGCAGGGTAGACAGAGGGAACCTAGTGTTAAGGCACTCCGTTCCCCACTTTCAGCCGAATTCTGGAGGCATTGCGTGTTGAGTGGCAGAACTCAACGCCGCGCTTAGCCTCGACACCAGAGCGAAGAAATGGAATTATAAATTTAAGTAAATATTTCATCTCCTCGAGTGGGGATCGAACCCATAACCAGTCGGTTTTACTGTCACACTGCCACTGCGTCGCGACTGGCCTCTAAATCTGGAAATAATAACATATCACCAGATATTAACACATACGAGACAATTTAATTATATAAAAAAAATACAAGTTGGAAATGTTCATGTCACAAGGAATATTTAAAGAATCCATGTCAAGTTCCATAAATCGATGCCTCGAAACAAATTTCACACAGTAGTTAGGCATTATAGTCAATAAGTGACGCTTACAAAAGGCGCCGCATTGATTTGACAGAACAATTGCCTATTTTTCTCACAGTTATAAATTGCGGAAATGATCATACTAACTTTTTATTGTAAATTATAGATAAGTGAATAAAACTTGGTTCAAAAATTAAAGTAAGAATATCGAAACGAACTAATCAGTTAAATATCGAAATTGGGTTTGGAAAAGTAACATCCATAAGTTTGTTATAGAAAAACTTAGCAACCTAACAGATTACATTGTATTTTTTTTTTTTTTGTGTTATTTAGTAAAGAAAAATACTTATTTAAAAATACTAATTGAAATTTGAACGTAGCGGGATTGAACCCACGCCTTTTGGAAACTATCCCAGCGCTCTGACCACTGAGCCATACGTTCTCTTCATGCTACGTCGAAATTCTTATATGCTTGTTACAACTTATTTTTATAAATTTCCGTTACCAAAAGATAATTGCTAAGAAATATCGTCTGGCAAGATTACACTGTAAATCAATAATTTTTTACTTATTACTTTTAAGATGTAAGGTCCATTGAAAAACTCTAGAATTATCTCAAATTTATGTTAACCTTTTTACAAAATTTCAATACGATTTCAATACATTTAGGTACAATAAGTTTTTACGACTAACGACGTGTGTGGTTTTGGAGTTCCAATTTGTAATAGTTTTACGGTGGTCACCTAGTTATGTACTAACCTATAGTTATCGGGACTTTCATCTGTTCATGTCATTATAAAATTGCATGGCGGCTTATCTGCGACCAACTATTACTCGTAAATTGTAAAGTGTCAATTATAATTTGAATTCACTAACATCTCAATATTAAAGCGGGAAGTAGATTAAAGTAGGTATGTAGGTACTTAATTTTTTCTTTGTAGATACATAGATTATTAAGTATCAGTAAATTTATATAATAAAAAATATAAAATTATATAAATAATTATTATGACCAATATATAATAATTGTTAAATTATACTCACGTGACAAACATGTATGTTTTCGAAACTGCAAGTGTCCATCAGAGCACCGACAAACTCCATCCAAACAGGCGCTATACGCTACTTTTAACGTGCATTGTTCGGATACCACGCATTCAGATCCTAAGAGAGTTGCTGAAATGAAAAGAAAATATTTTTTGTTACAGCACGGCTACAAAGTAAAATTTGCACATTTCATCACTGAAATATGAATATTTAGTATACTTCATATAAAACTGCATTTTGCCAAACGCTAAGATAATGACCTAAATGTAAATTTTAGTCGTAGTAAATATTTTCTTTTATTTACGAGCGCAATTTTTTTAAAATAAGTATCTTATTTTAATTTAATAAAAGATTGAAAAAAACGAGTATGATAGTTGATGATGACTTCTGTAAATAGTAGACAAATAAACCTTTTCGAACTATCACTTTAATCAACAAGTTGAGTTTATAAATATTGTTCAATTTTAAGTTTAAGTTTTTACCATATTAGTCATGACAGGACACCGCCATTTTGGCGCGATGATCATATCGCGCCAAAATAGTGTTCTTTTTTAGAATTTAAAATATTGTGAAATGAGTTGCCAGTATGATATAATAATTATTATTAGCCAGCCTCCGCTCACTGCTAGACATGGGTCTTCAGCCTTTAGCTTTATATAGGTAATTTAATAAGAGCAATAATATTGATATTATCAAATGCATTTTTTATTAATTATTTCAATATCGTATGTTTTATTCTATTGTGGTATACCGTTATACAAAAAGATTGAAAGATTTTATTCTAAAAAAATTTAACACATAGATACTGATTTACAAGCTCCTTGAAAAGGGGGCGTGAATAGTCAATTGTTATGAGTGCATGAATGAAGGTGGACAGCAAAATTGAATGATGAGGTCATGACTCTACATTCGCGGGTAATTGCGACCTTATTTCATTTATGTTTCAAGTTCAGCTATACTTGACATAACATGTAAATATTTTAGGCGTATTTTTTAAAATATAAAATGTTCCTATATGATTTTTTAGCACAGTCACTAATGAGTCCCTAGTATTTTTTTTCAGCTTCACTCTGTATTTCGCATGTAGGTGTAACAGGGTAGGCAGAGGGAGCCTAGTGTTAAGACACTCCGCTCCCCACTTTTTGCTGAATTCTAGAGAGAGAGAGAGATGCATTGTGTAGCGAGTGGCGAAACTCAACGGCGTGCTTTTGCCTCCACACTAAAGCGAAGAAATAAAAATATTAAATATTTTATTTCCTCGAGTGGGAATGGAACCCACAACCTAACGCGGTTAGATTCACAGTTTCTCGGTTTTGCCCCTACGCTAAAACTAAAACCTAATATTTTCGTGAAAGTATTTCACATTTAATAAATTTTGTTTTGCGTGAACTGTCAATTTAAAAATAAAAGAATATAATTATCCTTATTAAAAACTACAAAATAGAGGAACCTAATTGTAATTAAATTACACTTATGAATCAATATCCGCATGTGTCAGCACGATGTAATTTATAATATTAAGAAAGCTGTTTTCTATTGATTTGTTATAATGATAATGTTAGTATAACTTTCCGCATGTATAGGTACATAGCAAACACTTTCGAACGATTAGCAGCTAATGTAACTGTCACATAACGAATTAAATTAAAAGGCGGCTTCATTGAAACGAATAGGCGCCGATAAAGTATTTTTTAATACTACTATAATTTATTCTGTTCGATAATAGTGGCTATTATTACATACATAGATTTAAACTACTATAATGGCTAATGTTCCGGGTAACTGCACATTTAGTAAAAGCAACCTTATAAAATACGCTTAAAAAACATTTAAAGTAATGAGATCAAGCATTGCACAAGAATCTAATTATGTAGTTTTTATAATATTTATTTACTTAGAGTTTTTTTTCTCAACAGTATAAGCGTAATTTCGAACTAATATAAATGCATAACATTGCTTAGTTATTTTTAAAAAACTGTGTCAAATCTAGTTTTTAACACATAAAAATATAAAAATCATAGCACGCCATAAACGTGAGCATTTGTGACTATTAAATCATTCACGGATTGACAGGCGTGAAAATGTAATTCGCGCAGCTTTTCGATTTCCAATCATCAGATTTAATCTGTGACCTAATTTAAAAGAATGTCTTAGTGACCGCGTTTGTTTCTTGGATTTTATTATGAATATTTTTATATTTTTCGCAACAATATTCAAAATTGATTGTAAGTATGTTAATTACTCTCATTTATAAATATCGAATACAGCAATGTAGGAAAACAGGTAAAAATAAAAAAAAGTTTGTATATAATTCTTATTTTTTCTTGAAGTGGTATATTTGGAAACTACGTTCAGTAGAGATGGAATAAACGAGATGGATGCGCAAAGGCGTATTACTGCCGGTAAGAGGGTTAACGGAACCTTAGCTGCATTGATGAGACGGCGAAAGGTCAACACAGCTGCACGTTTGGCCGTACACAATGAAGTGCTGGTACCGACGCTGTTTTACGGCAGCGAAACATGGGTGTTATAGGAGAAGAATACAAAAAAGATGAATGCTGTGGAGATGCGATCTCTTCGTTGGATATGCAGAGTCAGCTTAGCTGATCGAATCCCCAATGAAGAGAAACACAGAATGGCAGGTACTAGTAAGGATGTCATGGTGAGAATGAAGAAGAACGTGCTTAGCTGGTTTCGGTTATCGAACGAATGGGTGATTTATGACGAAAAAGTGAGCGGTAACAGAGATAGGGGGAGACCTCGGATGACTTTTGAAAACACAGTATCTAAGACACTGGAGGAAGGTCAGGTAGAAAGTATGAGGACCCCTCGAAGGGCATGAAGGTTAAGACAGTAGACAAGACAAAAGAGGCATGTAGAGACCGTAGCGTTTGGGGTTTTGTTCTCTCTGACTAGGAGGGCTTCCGCTAGGGATACAGCGTGAAGCTAGTTCAGTTTAGTATATTTTTCATAGTATTATTATAGTTAACTGCCGTCGTTGTATTTACTCACCTATTTATAAATTGATGCATTTTTAAAATATCATGCTTATCGTTATTTATTTTCTGTTATAAATAATCGCATTAATACCTTTTCATTAAGAATCCAAATATTTAATCGCATTTGAACATAATTTATAACTCAAATGCCATTAGTATTAGAAGTTTTGATATATGAGAAAATACAGCACAAATAAATCATGAATAAAAGATAAATAGACAGCATCGTGACGCATTTTGGTCGTTTTTGAGTATAGAAACAAATTCTGAATTCAGATACTATTTAGGAAAATGATTATATTTAAAAAAAACTGCTAAAAAATCTTGTATTAATAAATAGTGTCGTCATGCAATGCATGAAAATATTTATTGCACTTAACGTTACTACATGCAATGTTACACCAATCGAGACAACATTCATTATTTTTCATTGAAAAAAAAAAATAAAGACATTTCTATTATAAAACGGGAAAATAGCATTTCATATATGTATTTATTCATTTTAAAAAACGTGCTCCCTGAAACAGTTTAAAAGTTAAAGAAGGTAACATTAAAAAGCTTTAGTTATAATCAAAAAGGTTTGAATATGAGTAAGTAATTTTTATAAATTACGTTCAGTAGTAGTAGTCCAATATATATATACAAAAATCTATATTTTTTAGATACTACATATTGGTCAATTGGTTGTAATAAGTAAATCACTCTTCAAGTCGTAAACAATTTTAAATCTTGAAGTGTAAATGTAACACAGATTTATAGTCATCGTGCCCCGTGATTGGCCTGAGAAGTTTTAAATAATATTTTTTTGCGATTTTACAGCTTTATGTATTTATTTAAAATAATAATAATTTTTTTTTTTTGTCACGTCTTTATTTCACGTACTTCTTTATTGAGCAAAACACTGTTTTTTATTATCGAATAAACTATAATTTTATCTTCTTATTTATAACCATACTTTACTTGTATATTAAATATAGTCTGTTAATATTTTATGTAATGAATAAAGTTCTAATATTTAATAAATATAATATTTAATTTTAATTCGTTTTAAATTTTTCATAATATTTAAAAACTCGATAATATTTTGTATATTAAGCATATACCTAGTAATAGGAGAATTATATATTTTTTAAACATACATTATGTACATACACGCCGTAATACGAAAATAATACAGTATAGTTTTTTTTGTACAGATTTATTAACTGTTGCGTGGCTTAGGAGCACACACGTGTGATTGTAAACGCGACAGGTTGTGCATTCGCTTCTTTATTTATTTATTTATTAATATTTTCTTGTCTTCGCTCTGGTACCAAAGCAATAGCGCGTCACTCTACACTCGACGCCTCAAGAATTCGGCAGAAAGGAGAAACGGAAGAGTCTTAATGGGAACGGAGTGTCTTAACAACAGGCTCCCAGATTCGCTCTGCCTATCCTACCTACCTGCGGCATGCAGCGTGAAAAAAAATACTAATAATATCAGATATAAAAAAATACATAGTTGGTTTTCGCCAACCACCTTATCTCTATATATAATAAGACAGTAAAAATATTTTGTCTGTACATTTAGTAATTTTGACTGAAATGGATAGAGGGACACTTAAAAAGAATAATAGAAAGCAAAAATATATTTTTTGAATTTCTTGTCT